>PVJX010019965.1:0-34038 GCA_004027295.1 Dolichotis patagonum
ACATCACATTTTATCTTTATAAAAATTTATAAAGATATGCAAAGTAGATTGGATTACAGAGAAAAAAACCCTAATTCAAGTAGCAACTTATGTGATAGTTGATCATGACTTGTATAGTATTCTTATGTTAAAAAATCCATAAAAGTGAAAACAAGAAGGAAGATTTGAAGCACAGTTTTGAGCAGTATTAGAACCTGTTCTTTAGGACAGCTTTGTGTAAGCAGATAATCAGATATTCCTTTTCCATAGGTGCATAGACAAAGTGAAGAATCAGTGGATATTCTTAAGAAGAATAGTAAGTAATACATGGAAGATACTTAACTTTTCTTGAAATAATTACCTCCAGAATTCTCACTTACATGTAATAGGAAAACATGTAAGCATTGGCAAAATAACTCCTAATTCTAAGTTTTATCCTAAGGATTCTAATATATTCTTCTACTTTTATTCATATATGATTAGTTTTTCTGTCTCTTTATGTGCTGAGTATGCTTGTATCTGTTGAGATAAATTATCAAGCATGTTTCACAGCTGGCTTTTTTTCAAAAGGCTCATTAAAAATCACCAATTTTTCTTTAAATTCTTCCAACATGTGGTGAAAAATACGAGTTCATGCCGTTAAGCTTTAGCTCCAGAGAGCTTGCCTCATTGATCTTACTGCATGATAGATAGTTTTAGAATGGGTTGTGAAGAATGATGAGTTTTTCATATTGCTACTTAAATATTTATGATAAAAAGCCATCTTTCCTATTTATAAGTGGTCTGTAGGACATTTTCCAAAAGACTCTCCCATAATGTTGGTAGATAATTAATACTTCTTTTTTCTCTTGTCTTGTTAAACTTTTGTTTGCGATTGACTGTGTCATGAAATACCAAAAGTTTATAACTAGTTTCCCTGTTTATAACCAAAGGTTACTCTTCAGTAGTCTACTGTTGTTATTCTTGTAAATATTTTAATTCTTCTAAAAATATGACTTGACTTTCATGTTTGAGGGGGAAGTGAGGTCGTCCTAGGGCTTTAATGCAGGACCATCGCGTTGAGCTACGTCCCTTACTCATGTTTCCTTGCTCATTCATGATTTTGTTTTAATCATTTTGCTTTGTTTGGTGGGGACACAGTCTTACTATGTTGCGTTAAAACCTGTCACCTTCCTACCTGCTGCACCTCCCAGAATTCTGGGGTTACAGGTGTGCTGTGCCACGCCCAGGTGTTAGTCCCTATTGTGTATTTTGTTTTTGTATCCTATCCTTAAAACACCACACAAGTCAGGAACTTTTCTCATTGACACTGATGTTTCTATTTTATTTACCTTTTATTAGCACAGGTTAATATATGTGATGAGGGGTTCAGTTTCAAGACTTTGGTACATGCATTTAACACACCTTCACAAATGTCCATCCCTTTATCCTTCTGCTTTTTCTCCCTCTTTTTGCTTTCCCAATCTCCTTCCACTTTAGGAATCTACCTCCGGTTTTCTTGTCTTTTCTCCTTCAATGTATGTATGTATGTATGTATGTATGTATGCATGTATGTATTTTTATGTTTCTCATATGAGAGACACAGATAATCTTTTGTGTTTATTTTTAGTTTCTGCCATCCTCCTTCACATTTAAGGCTGAGTAAACTGTATAAATGTAGGTATGTGTGAACTACTATAGCAGACAGTCCTCCATTGTTTTAGGAATATGCTCGAGTGACTTAGTATGGTAAAATTGTACTTCACTGTTTGATTTTGGAGCACTATCTATGCTGACGTGCACAGTGCTTTTACTAATTTACATTCTCACTAACAATGGAGGAGTCTCACCTTTCCTTTCATCCTTACCATATTATTAATATTGTCATTGTTTTCTATTCTTCATGGTAGCTATTCTAACTGGGATAATATGAGATCTCAGTGTAATTTTAATTTCCATTTCTCTTGCTGTTAGAGATGTTGAACCTTATTTCATAAACTTTTGACTATGTGGATTTCTTTCTTGAATAACTGTTTATTTATCAACTTTCTTATTGGGCTAATTATTTTACAAGATGTGGGTTATCTGTTTAGTCTTCTGTTTCATTTGCTATGCAAAAGCATTTAGTTTCCTTCAGATTTTTACGATAGGTGTCATTTAATGAAATTTTTATTTAAAAGTTACTGTGATTCACAGTAAAAGAATCAATCCATTAATTTATTCTACACATTCTTTCCTCATAAGTTTCAATGCATTCCTTATCTTAATTGTACATACATGACAAAATTTAGTAGTACAAATTTGATTTGTAATCCAACATGGTTATTAAATTGTGAAAAGTTACTTTCTTTTTATTAATAAAAATATGAGTGATTTATGGAACTGTATACATAATTTTGACTCAAAGCAGATCTCAAGTCTTTTTTTTTTCTTTTTGTCTTTTTAAGACAGGATATGACTATGCAGGATATGACTATATGGCTGGCCTTGGGCTCACTTTGTATCCCAGATTGGACTTGAACTGTTGCAAGTTCAACAGTCCTCCTGCCTCAGCGTCCCAAGTGTTGAGATTACAGGAGTACACCAGCACACTCAGCAGATTTCAATTCTTTACTAATGATTTCAGTTTGGTAAGTTGCTCATTGCTTCTTCTTTTTTGATGTCTTGAAATATTTTCCTACTTCCATCCAAAATTGTGTAAAATAAATGGGTGTATATACTTATAAACGCCACATGTCACTTTATCCTTGAATTATATAATTGTATTTTAGTTCATTAAGTACTTGCACTACTGTGACAACCTTCTAAACATGCTCCTATATTAATATTTTCACACTAAGGTCCGTTTAATATTTATATTTCAGAGTCAATCATAGTAAAGGACTTTAATGTTTTTCTATTGCTTAGAGATAAAAAATCAAAATATTTACCAAGAGTTCTTAGTATGGTCAACTTTGATAAGGGAATTTTCTGCATTCTGGCTGGTGCTTATCTCTCCCAGATCAGCTAATATAATTCTGTTCTTCTCTCCGTAGTCAAATCAAATTAATTAATAACAGTATTTGAGCTGGAATGCTAGTGCTGTTTCAGGAACCTTGAGCTTTACATTGTCTTTCGTAGGTCCTAAAATTGACAGTGTCAATATCTTTTCATTTTTCTTTGTCCAAATTAATCCTTAGTTAGCCTCAATATCTAAAGCAATATTTCTGTTTTCCAAAATGCTTTTCATGTGATAATTTATCTCAAATAATCTGTTAATATATTTATGTTACAGTATTGTTCATAACATTTAACCATTTAACTTTATTTTTTTGGTATAATACCTGTGGTTCTTATAAACTAAAAACATTATGAAAATAATTTTGTCTCTTTTTATCATTTTCCTCATGAATAAAATCATATCTGCTGAATATTAAACTTTCAATCAAAGGTTATTGAATAAATGAATTAAAATCTCCATATATTCAGTATTATAATTAAGCTAAAATACTCAATATAAATGAGAAAACCTTTGCATATTATCTTGATTTATGAATACGACTCTTACTGACTGTCTTGAGCATAAGTTTAGTTTAAGTTTTAATTTCTAATCTTCATAGTAGAGTTGTAACGGTTATTACTGATTATCTGTTTTCTAAATATAGATTTGTAGTTTTTCTTTATTTGCTTATCCCTCCAGCACATAAATTATAAACTGGTTGTATGACAAGCTTCATTCTGGGGCCCAGACATATAAAATAAATAGCAGACATAAATTTTCCATTAATATGAAGTTGATATTTTGTGAGCGAGAAAAATATCATCAACACAACCAAGAAAAACATAAACAGGTAAACCTATATATAGAAACCAATAAAAGGCAACATTTTATAACATGAATTCCAAAAACAAGGAGAAAAAAAAGGAGAGGTAGAGAAAGACATGGGTCCTGGTTGGTACCGTAAGCTACATGTTTAGCTGTGATATTTCAGAAATAACAACCATGGAAGAGTGACAATAATTAAATAAACGAAGCATCCATGTAGCTATTGACTGATGACAGCTTTACAAAAAGAAAGAGAAACAAATAACTTCTTGTAACCCTCTCAATCTTCAAGTAATATGCTTGTGGCTTCTGGGCAGTGGTGGTCATGTAAGTGGGTAGCAAGGTGGCAGGAAAATCCTTGGAGGTGAGTTTACATGACTGGCCAGAAACTGGATCTTTCACACACACTGTAAGCTAATGTGAGAGGATTGTGCATAAACAGATCTATGCTTCAAAAATTGATCCTGTTTGTCTTTTGCTAATAGGCTGTAGATGATAATTCTTTTTGCAGAATACAGCTGGAAAACTCAAGAAGATAATTTAGAAAAATGAAAGGGTTGAACTACTGAAAAAGCAGCTATATACATCTATGGTATATTTTGAAATCCACAAAATATAAATGAGAATTCAAGCATAATTTGAGAGTTCTGCTTGATCAAGTGAGTATCTCTTATTAAGAATTCATTTCACTAAAATACTTCTTAAATTATTTTTAAAGATTATTCACATGCAGGAGTATACAGACAATATTTATTCTAACTGTACATTCAAAGCAATATACCACATAACTTTTTGCTCCAAAATCATATCTTATCTCTCCTGAATCCTGATAATTCCTCTTTACAGCTAGTTTTGCATGGACTTTCTGAAGAAATCAATGATGAGCAATAAAACTTGTATTTCCTCATATAATCAGCTCTTTTCTATGAAGAAAGTATTAATTTAGGGTTAGGGAACATACTCTGTGGAAAAGTTTTTATTTACATACCTCTCTTTCATGCTATACTTTCTATGCTAAAAGGAAAGCAGACAGGACTGAAATGACAGCATCTGACAGAAAGAAAGTGGAGCCACCAGGAGGAAGGTGTGTAGAATAGTGCTGTGAGGAGACTCGGAGGGGGCACTGAGGCTTGTCTCGTGAGTGTACCAGGAGCATCTCAAGTGAAACAGAACCTGAGCACCATCTGATGACAAATCACCACTTCGAGACTTTTATTGGTGGATCGTTCATTCAGTTAAATATTTGTCAGTAACTGACATATACTCAGAATCCAAATATAAACATATGATGCTTCCTCATTTCTTGAACCTATAATTTAATAAATGTGAAAATACAAAAGAGCATTTTTTCAGGTGATTTTAATACCATTTACCAAGTGAAGAACTGTGTACATGCATCACCTCATATTTTCTTGTTTTTTCCTTTACATTTTATTACTTTTTATTTTATACAAAATTTCAGTATAGTATTGTGAACTACAATACACAAAAATCCCAGGTTTCAGGATAGCAATAGATAATTAAAGAGCATTTATATGTCTATAGGTGTTATTGTCCTTCTTTTAAGGTAGGAATAGAGGCAGGTATATTTTGTCAAGAGTGATAATCATGTACTAAAAATGAGTCATTACTCATCAAAATTTGATAAAAAGAGAACAAATAAAAATCAGAATATAGTAAATCATAAAGCACATATCTCAAATATACTACTAGTGAGATCATATGTGTTCAATGCAAGTTAAGCTTCTCAGTGTAGCTATCTGGATTATAACAAAAGATAACAATCGATACAAGTCGTATTACACTCACTGGAAGCAAAATAGATACATTATTTTAAGTATTTCTTATGATAAACCATGTTATTTCTTTTGCAAATATTTGAAACTCAAAATATCCTTCTGGAAATATTGAAATTGTCTTTCAAAACTCTTGAACTTTTTCAGTATAATTGAATATTTCCAACTGCATAGTTGCAATGGTAAATTTCATTATCAAATTGATTGTCTTAAGAGACGCCTAAGAGATTAGTAAAAGCAAACTTCTGGTTATGTCAGGGAGGGTTTGGGAGTGGCCTTGAGGAAGAATATTGGTCCTGGGTGTTTTTCTATTTTTTTTTTTTTTTTTTTTTTATCAGCAGAGTGAGTGAAGGCAGTCCTTTGGATTTTCCCCTGTTTGCTTTCTGGAAACCATAAGCTGATCGTCTTTCCTGTATTACGCTCTTCTGTCTTGCAACTGCCTTTAAGGCAGTAGACCAGAGACTGAGACCTCTCTGTGAGCCAAATCATATCTCTCCTGTTTAAGTTGCAGGTGTCAGAGTTTTGCTCTGCAGACGGTACTGCTCATTCATAGTGTAGTGGAGCATCATGGTATTTCTAATACAAAACTTACAATTCTACTTAATGTTTGATTATTTAAATGTACATTTTTTGCTACAGTCTAAGGTATATAATGGCCAGAAATATGTTTTCCTGTGGTTATCACTGTATTGTTTGTACTTAATGAAGTACTTCACAACAGTAAATATTAAGTGTCTGGAATCAACCAATAGATAAATTAATTAGCAAATGATCAATCCTAGCAAAAATGAAAGAAGAAATCATATTTTTCCTCAGGTTTATAGCTAACATTTGATAAAGAATCCACATCTAAAACTAGGACACCCAAATTAAACCTACAAATTTTCTTCATCCTATGTATCAGGCTGTACAATCCCTCGGCTCATTGACATGATAAAATACCAACCAGTGCAGTCATATAATTTAGTTTAAAATAGTAATGAAAGCAAAAATTGGTTGTATCACCGTGGAACAATTATGATGCAAAGTTTCTTGCATAAATCATTGATAAAGGCTGGAGATTTAGCTCATTGGCTTAAGCGCCTCCCTGGCAAGCACAAGGTCGTGAGTTTGATCCCCAGTACCACAAAAATAAATAAATAAATCATTGATAATGAGAAAAAGATGAGATATTTATTTTAAGTATTATACTTAATTAAAGGTTGAGTGAATCATGTAGTACCCTTCTTCATTCTATCAGTGTTGTCTATATCGGAATCCATAAAACACAGTCAGGTTGAGGAACAAATGGTTGCTTCCTCTTACACGTGTTAACTGAGGCCACGCAAAAAGCCCATTTTCCAAGAGTTTGGATAATCAATACACTGCCAACAAAGAGTGAAAATCTGGTTAAAGGGGTGGAATCTCTGTCAGCATGTGACGGTAATTGCTCACATGAGAGTAAACACTGAGACAAACTCAGCCCTGGGGGCAGGTAAAGAGCAGGACTCAAAACAGGAGATGAGTCACCTCATGAGTCAAAACAAGAGATGAGCCTAGTTTACAAGACACGTTATAGAGAACTTCAAAGGAAAAAAAATGAAACACTTTTGCATGATTCATTCAGCAGAGATAAATCTAAAATCGGACAGCAAATGGAAGACACCTGTTGCAAAAAAAAACCCAAATACCTATGAATTAAAAAAAAAACTACATATTATCACTCAATAGAAAAAAAGTATATTTACAACCTGCACAAAGAGAGGAAATTACCTGTATATAAAAAACTGAAAGAACTTATAAGAATAAAAATTTTAATACCAATATTGAAAGTTATTATATTAATATCAAAGTTTATAAAAATATAAATGAGGGTGATTTTGATTCTAGAGTAGCTGTTAGGTTGAAGACAATAGAGGTCAAAGTTAGTTAAATACTAGAAGCATTTCTCCCTCTTTGTCTCAGATAATACTAGGAATGATGAAAGAAGTCTCAAAGCTGCAGATGGGCAATGTGACTGAATCAGCACATGTTACGGATTCTACCAGCAGTGCGGAAGTTCCAAAACGCATGACTGCTGGTATAATTAAGACATATTTGCCCGGTGTGTTTCACCATACTAAGAAATGTTTTGGAAATGTTGGAAATTTAGACACTAACCTCTTACTATGCTCTCCAGAAAACTAAAAGCAAGATATAATCAATTATAATATTAGAAAAATGAAAAGTAATAGAATGCAATTAATTTAAGGATGGCACTTACATGAATTCAATAGTGTCCCTTGAAAATTCATGGCCACCCAGAACCTTCAAAATTATATATAAAAGTATTGTCTTTGCAAATGTAATTATTGAATCAGATGAGATCAGACTGGACCATGGTGAGCTCTAATACCAATGAGAGTGTCTGTACAGGAAAGCAAAAGGGACACAGTGTGGAATACAGAGTAGAAGGAAATATGAATGAGTAGGCACAAATTTCAGAGAGGCATATGCAGCCGAAGAAATGCCAGAGATACTCAGGCCTCTTCCAAGATTTAGCTATTATGAGTTGTGCTGCTATAAACATAAGTATGCATCACTGTAATATAATCATATTAACTCTTTTGGGAAGATACCTAGGCATGGAAGACCAGGGTCATAGGGAATTTCTGATTCTGTTTTGTTTTGTTTTGTGCTCTTCATAAGGTTTTCCATAATTCCTGTACTAATTAAATCCTCACCAACAATTTAGAAGGATTCCTTTTCCCCACAACATGCCCAGAATTTCTTATTTTTTGATTTCTTGATAATAACCATTCTTTCTGATTTTAAGATGAAATCGCATTGTTTTAATTTGCATTTCTCTGGAGAGGTGAATAGATAAAGAATATGCAGCATCTATGCACAGTAGACTATCACTGTATCTTAAAGCAGAATAAACTTAAGTCATCTGTAGGAAAATTGATGCACCTTGACATTACAAATTTAACACACAAGTTTAAATATAGCATGATTTCTATTACAGGAAAAACTCAAGATATAAAAAAAGAGCAAAATAAAAGATAATAGGAACCAAGATATAGATATTTTGCAAAAATAAGAGAGATCAAGAGATAAAGAGGAAAAAGAAAGAGAAGAGTTGATAAAATAAATTATCATGGGTTGAGCACACATATCAACTTTGCACCATAAGTATAATCATTATATACTGCATGTATGTGCTAATAAAATAAAGACAAGAAAAGACAAAGATTGCTTGCGGTCCTTAGAATTTAGGTGCAGGGAATGGGTTAATTTTTGCTCAAAATCTACAGAAGAGTTCAGAATTGCCAGTAAGTTACATGACTCCTGAACTGAAAGAGAATACACCTTCTGTTTGTAAGCTCCCAAGAGTTTGGCAGGTTGTTAGACCAGTCCTAAGAGGCCAACAAAGTCCTTCTTCTTTGTAAATGTTACCAACATGTAGGATGTTAGCCTTGGCATCATTTTCTCAAAAGTATAACTTGAAAATGTGAGTGCCTGACATCTGTGTCCATATCTATACACTGATACAAATGTTCAATCCTTTGATATTGAATATAGATAAAGGCTGGATAGAGATTCAGTAAGAATTATTTCCAGCAAATAGCAAGAAAAGAAAAAAGCACCCTACCTGCCAGACTTTTTATAGATAGAAGGGGATTGATAATTTTTATGTATTGGAATATGATCTGAAGAGATAAACATTTCCCAATTTTGTGTCTAGAAAAATAAATTTTCCCCTCACTCTCTTTATATCTTCCTTTCTTCTTTCTTCTTTCTTTGGCAAGCTGTGCTTGACATTCCAATGAAAGAGTCTAATATTTTTAAGTTCAAGCCTCAGTAAAGAACCCGCCAAATGACCTGCTCAACTAGGAATGTATCTTTTTTACTATTGGATTATTTAACTATTGGACTGTTTAGATTATTTGTTGTCCCTGTATGATATATAGCAAGACTTTAAATATTATGGAATAAACAGTAGACATTATAGCCAAGATTTAGCATGAAGTTAAATGAGTGATAAATAAGTATCATTTTATGCAAAAAGTATTGTAATTGAATATCTCCTGAAAATAGTCATTAGGCTATTGCCATGACATGTGGACCACAAAGCATCACTGCCTCTTCTGTTACTCCCTCACCTCACTGCTCCTTCTTAACCATAAATATGGGAACAAAATGGGCATTCATGCATAGGGCAGGCCACTTGGCAATCAGCCGTCTGTGATATGACCCTCGGGTGAATGGGAACTGAATGCCGAGCTCTCCATTCCAGATGACCAGAAGGCCAGACTGTACTTCCGCCCATTCTCCTAAGGAGGATTAGCTTGTCTTTCTGCGAGAAATTCAATTTGTGTGTATCCCCTGCCACAAGAAGTGTAGAATCTGGAATTCCTGTGGGCAATTTGAATAACCCATGGGGTGAGCACCAATAATTGATTTTGTGAACTTCTTAGCACAAAACTGTAAATGAGTTTTTGAGAATTTTGGTAAGCCACTGAAATTCTAGGATTATCACACCAGCTATTCCTCTCTGCATAATTAAGAATATATAGGTGGTTTCTTAAGATGAAATAACAAAAGATAGATTTGTCACTATGTTGTTTAAACTTACAGTTAAAACCATAGAGAAAAAACGAAAAGGAAGCAGAATTGATACAAGTGATATAGAGTGGGACAAGGGGCAGGTTGGTGGCATGCTGACATGTGCTTATGCAACAGGTGTAACGGTATCATTTGACATTGACCCATAATTCATACTTTGCTTTAATGAAAGTTATTTACTACTTTAGCAATAGCATGCTCATCACATTTTATTTTTACAAAATTTAAAGTGCATTTACTCTATATTACAATCATAAAATCATGAAATGAATTGATTACTGTATGAATAATAGAGTAGTATACAACTAAAAATGATGTGTTCAAATAAGAGAATGAAGCTTCATAGAATTACAAGTTACTGAGTATATTGGTAACTTAGTCAATTTAGTATAAATAAATATTGATATGTGATAGAATAAGAATATAAAATTTTATCAAAGTTTGCCATAAAGATTTGTGGGTATAGAATTATAAATTCTTTCTCTTTAGAAACATATATAATTTTCAGAATTTCTGTAATGTCACTGAATTTTGTATTTTTGTGTGTACTTGTGACTTGAAAATCAGTGGTGGAATTAATCTTTTCCCAAGATCATCAGTCCAGAGAGGTAACAAGCAATTTGATAGCTCAGGTAATGGTCATTATGGAAAGAACTACACTTTTTCCAACTATATTTTTAAAAACTGTATATGATTCCTGAATATTAAATGGGAAATGATTTACTGAATGGAGCACTGGACCAAACTCCTTATACATCTCTTGAAGAGCATCATTTATTTCCAGATGTCTTGCATTTCTACTGTTCCTTTTTACTCCAGTATGCTGAGTAGTGGACTGCTTGAAGATTCTTTGAAATAGCAATCAAATAATTTATGGCTCTGTCAAAGACATAATCATTTATTATTTTAAAATTTCAATGGCATAGCAGTTCTGGGTAGTAAGGCATTTTACAAGGGGCATAATTTTACTTAAATTCTTTGCTTAATCTCAAAAAGAAAACAGTTGAGCATTCTATATATTTAGGCTTCGAAAATATCCTTGTATCTAACATAGTTACAATATAGAATGTGAACGGAAGTACAAGCTTATAATTAAGGCTCAAATCTTCTAAAGAATATGCTGCTAACCAAGATGGGGAGCAGTAGGAAATGTTAGTCACTCACAGCTTGAGAAACTGTGAAGATGTGTATGGGGGATGAATAACCAGAAAAACAAACTAAAAGTAAAGAAAATCCTGTTTATCTGAATACAGAAATAATTGTATGATACATAGTACTAAACTCAGTGCTAGAAATGATTAGAGTACAAAATTCATACTTAAATTAAATGATATATGTGCATTACACAGTTTCCATTTGGGATGGAGGCTTGTTTGATCCATCCTCATGTCCTATCCACTAGGGAAATGTTCTGACTTAATTTTTTTTTTTTTTGGTTTATTGGTACCTGTATGTCATACATAACATTTACATTGCTCCTAAGAAGTTGGCATGTGGACACATCATGTCTTGATTCCTTTCTTCTTTTCCTTTCCCTTCACTCTCTTCTTTCTCAGTCCATCCTTTGATAATCTTCTGTTTTGACTTTTTTGTGGTGTATTGATTTTTTTTGTATTTCTAGTACATGTTTACACTGCTTGTATGGAGTCGGTCCACGTACATAGTGCATCTAAACTCCCTTTCTCATTCTTCCTTCTGTCTCACCGCCTTCCAGCTCTTCATCTCTTTAGCCTTTGAAAACCAGCTCTTTCTTATTAGCTATCTTTCATTTTGGTGGTTTTATTCTGTGTTTATCGTATAAGAGAAAGTGATTTTTAAGCTTGTGTGTTTGAGTCGCCTCACTTAACATTATGACTGATATGCTGGATAGAATGAGGAACCCTTCTACAGTGTTGGTGGGTTTGCAAACTAGTACAAACACTGCGGAAGGCAGTAATGAGGTACCTTAAAAATAAAATGAGAAATTGCATTCGACCCAGCTATTCCTCTTCTAGATAACTTCCCCAAAGAATTAAAGTCATCACAGTACAGGGATACGACCACACTCACATTTATAACAGCACAAGTCATAAATGCTAAATCTTGAAGAGGCCCATTTTTCCATCAACAGATGAAAAAATAAAAGAAAGGTGATATTTACATACCATAGAGTAATACTCTGCCATAAAGAAACACAGACCTGAGCCAATTTAGACTTTACATCTTAAAGGAAGCTAGATTTGTCAGACCACACACTCCCACTATGTGTCTCCATTACCATTATGTATCTTTTCTGTTCCCCCACTCCTATATTATCTTGCATTTTCTCTTTTTATACTCAAGTCCTCATTGTTTCACTCGCTCAAACATTTTACTGTGTTTCTCAAATATGCCATGATATTTTGTGGTATCAAAAGCTTAAAATAATGTCTTATGCTATTTAGCTTTGATTTCTTACCTCCTTTGAGATCTCTTACTCTTCCATGTCTAATCATCTGCATTACACTTCAGTAAAACAAACAGCAACAAAACCCAAATCTCCTCCCAGGTTCTCTTCTCTGCATTGAACATATGATTTCCGGAATATGTTTAAAGATGGTCACCTTATGTAAGTGGGAGATGGTCACCTTATGAGTACAGATTATGGTGAATTTCAAAGTAACTCTGCACCCTGACACTAATTAGCTGGAATCATATCCTTAAATCCACAGGCTCTATGGTCTTCGATTATGTGTAAGTATCAAAGTCCACCACAGCATCTCTACTTTTGAAATTTTCCACTTAAAACACTTTTACCTATTTAAGTATGTAGTTTCATCTCATCATGTTATTCACTTACATTATCCATGCCAGTGTGGTGAACGTTCCAGAGCTTTCGATGATAAACAGCCTGCCACGGAAGCATATGTAGGTTCACCGTCACGGATCCTACACCTAAAGCTGCAGAATGGTGGATCTCTTGTACTGTGCTTTGTAGAGTTTCTACAAGTGTCTCGTCCAATCTTTTGATGATTCAAAAATTGTATTGTTATGTTCTTAAATTTTATTTATATGTTACTCTGAATCTATTCTATTAAAGCAAATAGATATATTAAGCAAATATATATTTCAATTTCTTCTTCACTTTTTATCAGTGTTTTCTGAAAAAAGAGCACTTTTTGATTAAGTCTGATTTAGCATTTAATTTACTGATTTTCATTACATTAAAAGAAAATATCATTGCCTCCTGCAGTAATTTTTGAATATTCATTCCTCTTTATTTTCAATGAACTTTAATACATATGTTAGCTTATACTATCAAAATTAAAAATTGTTCAACCTTGTAATCTGATTAACTTTCAAGATAACATTATGCAAGATATTAACTAGTGTTAATTTCCTATTGTTTTGAAATTCTGTATCATATTTATCCTTTTTTGTTTTTATTTTATTTTATTTTTTTATTTAAAAGAGAATAAAACAAAAGGGGGCAGTACAGAGCAGATCAGAAGAGGACAACATAGGCAACACAGTACTTTACATTAAGTCAACTGGACATCAACAGTATCTAACACCATATCTCTTACTCTGCTATAATTGAGCATAGTTTCAATTACAATGATATCAAACATAACACAATAGTATAAAGCCATGCATATAGTGAAAGAATTCCAGGGCTTTCTGAACCGAATAACAGAAAATGATCAATGGGTATTATAATATCTCATTTTTGATAAAAAAGAAAAAATTTGTTTGAACTATCACACTTATTCAAATTCCAATGAGACACAATGTGGTAGATAGAACCAATGGTAATAGAACAAAAAAAAAAAGCATGGTAGGACTTCTAAGAAGGATAATATTAAATCAGCAATAGCTGTCATAATGTTTTCTTCAAAACAGCTGTTCATATCATCACGTATGATATAGTCAAACAAAACAGGATAACACCATTCCAACTGATGTTGAAAACTTTGAAAGACTTCGAAGCTATGAGGTGGGGCCTCATGCTTACCATAAAGTCTTATATACTCTTATCAAATCTCATATTAGGGAGATTATATGGTATTTACCCTTGTGAGTTTGGTTTATTTCACTTAAGAGAATGGTCTCAAGTCGTGTCCATTTAGTGTTTTTAAAATAGTCAAAAAATTATTCAATCATATCTTAAATAATCATATCTTCAGTATCTTCAATAAGATATTGTGTCCTCTGTCTAATTTGGGACTACGTGTACATGTATCTTAAACTGTTTTATATTGTCCTCAAATTCATGAGTCTGGGTTAATATTTTCAGCTTTTTTCTTTGCAAAATTTAAAACCACGACAATTATTACAATTGAACATCAGGAAAAATGAAAAATGTAAATATTATTTTACAAATTATTCTATTTTAAAATAAAATTTTATTAAGCTCAAGAGTCAAAGACAAAAACAAAGCATCCTGAACAAAAGATAATTAACAGCAGATGGGATAAATCATGCCTGCAGTTCCAGCATTCAGGAGGCTGAAGAAGGAGCGCTGTAAGCTTGAGGTGGCCAGAGCTATGAAATGAATTTTTGTCTTGGAGAAAAAACAATAGTTCCAAAATTTGAGGTACAAGAGAACTTAGACTGTAAAGAAAAAGGCATGAATACATTATTTACTAATCAAGCTAGAACAAATTGAAGTTGATTTACATTCAGCTCAAGAAAAGAAATGATACAGTGCAAAATCCAAAGTAAGGCAAATAAAAAGAATATTCCAGTACCTTTAAATGCTGAAAATTCATTCTATAACAAGTTCTTAAAAGTTAATGAGATAAAATGGCAATAATCACCTGAGTATGAATATAGAGAAATGGCTCAAAGCCTCATATAAAAATAGAAGCCTGGCAAGGTGGTGCAGACCTGCCATGCCAGCACGAGGGAGGTGGAAGCAAGAGAACTGACAGGAGTTTGAGGCGAAACCCGGCCCACATAGTGCGTTCAGTATGAACTGCACAGTGAGTCACTATCTCAAAAAAATCCCTACAAAATAAACGCAGGAATAAAATAACAATTCCCCAACAGGAAACTCTAAAAGATCAAATAACCCAGAATGAGTAATTGATATTAATGAATTTGAAAAGCTGAACAAAAATAATTACTTTTTTGGGTTAAAAACTAGTTAACTTCATTTCAAGATACATTCAGTGTTGACTATCATAATAAATACTGAGGACTGTATTAAATAAAAGTCTTGGAAAAAATGCTCTGGATCAAAGTGTTTTCTAGTTCTTCTCAAAGTATTAAAACAAAAAACTTTCTGTCTAATATTTGATATAAAAATATTAGCCACAGCAAAAGACTCTTCTCACTTTTTGGTATAACAGCTCAAGAATTTCAATCATATTTGCCAAATTAACATGAGTAGTATATTTAAATAATATAATTATGACCAAGAAGAGAATCATAAAGTTTATGAATACTAGCATCTTTATCATTGATATAACATTACCTACAATTTATTCTCATAATGAATCATAATATACATAATTTTATTAGTTATTTACATGTTACATATCATTTTAAATGCTGAGGCTATTTTTATATACACAATTAATTTTTGGTAAAAGTCTTTGCACATTACACATGGGCAATATCTGTGATGGAAAATGTTTTTTGTATCTCAATATGAATATACATATATATTTTTCCATAACCAGCTCCATACATAAAGTTAAACTTTACAAATAACCCATTTATATGTTTTTCATTATTGCTTTATACTTATTTCAAATACTAATGAAATTAAATTTAAAATATAGTAAGAATTTCGCATTTATTAATATATTCAATGAAAAGGAATAAAAACACTTCTTTCTGAAAATCTTCATCTTTATGCATTTCATGAATATTTAAAATATTTACAAAACCAACATATTGTGTCAGAACTTACATCTTGTTCTTATTCATGTTGTACTCTGAATTTCTTAAAGTAGCAAATGTTTATAGTTTTCATCAGAAAATATAGTTGTAGATTAATAGATACATTGTTTTCTCATTATCATGCTTATCTACATGTTTACTATGTGCAAGTTTAATATGAAACATTTTAAGTAATATAATATGTGCTTGTTTATTTTTATCTGGGGTTGATGCATACCTCAGATGTACACAAGTAATAACAATAATATAGTCATTATTACCCTCTTGGGGAATTTCATAAAGTGGTGAATGTTTGACATAAATTAAATAATGTAATTCATGGAAATCCTGTGTTCAGGAAAGTGAATTTTTCACCTTGTGAATTAAATTTAAAAAGTTATAGGGAAAATTTGTGTTAGTCTGTTTTGCATTTCTATGGCAAATACCATGATACACAACTAAAAATATGTGAAGGTTCCTTTTAGTTCATGGTCTTAGATGTTTCATTCTGAAGCTGCTTTTGGCCCTGTGGCCTTTGGGTCAGTAGCAAAATAGGACACCATAGAAGGGATTGGTGGTCAGGAAGTCAGTTCACCTCATGGAGACTGGAGAGAACAGAAACAGGAAAGACCGTGGTCCCAATATGCCCTTCAAGAACATGTCAATGTTCCCAGTTGCCTAACTTCTCAGCCAATCTGCCCCATTAGAACCATGCAAGCACCGTACATTTAAGGCATGCAGATTGGGCAACGTTCCAGAGTTGAACCACAGCAGATGTAATTGGTTTTAAAGACAAAAAAGTATGTCTTCTGCAGTAGCTTTGAGTAAATAGTTTAAAAGTTGATATGATTTTGATAACATGTTGCTGGAAAAAATATTTTTGTAATTCTAGAAAAACATGTTTTGAACAAATAGGTTAGTCATACTGTGATAAATAGCAGTTCTCAAGAAACATAGTGAGGTAGTATTTCTGCTTTTGCTTTGGGAGAAATAACAAAATGCTAAAGTTCTATAACATCTATGCACATTTTTCTATTGCTATCTCACTACTGGAAATAATGTGTTTAAAATGATTACTGTTTCAGAAAGTGGGGGTAGTCAGAGTCTAGCAGATGCCAGTGATCTAATTCTTTGATGTAAGATACATTTTTATAACTTCCTTTGTGCATGTTTCTGCAATGTGCATATGTTCCTGATAATATAAACAGTAAAATAATAGATTTTTCTTTTCAATCAAGTAAACATTTCTAAAACCAAGCAATGTTTGTGACTTCATCTTTTTAAAAAGTAAGACAGATTCAGAAAGTAAAGTTTAGAGTGAAAGTTCAAATAAGCTGTATAAAACTTTTCTCTACCTTATTTGTAAGATTTGTACTAATGTCATTAAAATAAGGACATGCCATTCTTTTGAATTTCGCATTTAAAGATCTGTAATCTTTAAAAGTGAGAAATACGGGTAAGAATATAGAAAACATTTCAATTGCAATATGTTGAACTTTTTTGAAAAGCTATTTATAGATTAAAATATTTAACATAGTTCAATTCAATTATAAACTTAGATTTTTAAAAAAAGGTATTCATATATTTAGATGATAAATTCAACTTTAATTATAAAAATGTTTACAGTGCAATACAGTATAGAAAGCAATATTTATAAGCCCTCTATAGGTCTGTCTTAGATTCAATTGTATTCTTTGTTTTCATTTTAATATTTCATTTTAATATTAGTGAGAGGCACTAAAGACTTGGTCCGTGTGCATATCCTTCAGTCCCTCTCTGACCT
Source organism: Dolichotis patagonum (assembly GCA_004027295.1). Lineage (NCBI taxonomy): Eukaryota > Metazoa > Chordata > Mammalia > Rodentia > Caviidae > Dolichotis > Dolichotis patagonum. The sequence goes on from PVJX010019965.1 coordinate 17,777, forward strand.
TTCCCATATCTCACAGTGCTTAGATTCCTTTGATGACAACCCATGTAATTATATTATAGAGCTCCAATTTGTGATTAATTCCTATGACTTCCTAATAACTATCTTCACTCTAATAACTGTCTTTATTTTCAGAGGTATGAAAGGTTTTATTCATTTTGATTCTTAAGAGATCTCTGTTATTTGACCTATAAAAATTCTCTTACTAGTCTATTTATACTTAAAAATATAAAAACTATAGAAGAGTTATAATTGAAATTGTCCAAATATATTTGAGAGTACTTTGATTTTGTGAGGTGTTTGTTAAGCTGTGTATATTTCTATGTCAGTCTGTACAGAAGATCTATATATGTTTCTTTGTTATATCCACAAAAGCTTCTTTTTACTTGAGCTCAATAATTTTTTGCTTGCTTATTTTTGGATCATTGATTCAAAATTTCATATGGGTGATACATCTAAATGCATGCCTCCACCTGAGTTTCTAGCTGGTCAAAATGATACTATAATTGGTTGTATAAAGTTGATATACACTGTTATTTAGGTCTCATGATGTGAGATTCTCTTTTTATTCCAAAATAATGTTAAAGTGTGACTGAGCTTTTCATATGTCATAAAAAATTAACATTATTAAGATAATTGTAGTCAGGGGTTGCAAGGAGAACAATTACATACAGGACACAGAATTTATAATATTATTCTATGATGGTCACCCAAAGTTAAATAGAAGAAACTGCAGGAAATCTGTCCACAACACTAAAGACCCAGAAAAAGCCAGTTGAGGACCTGGATCCCAGAGTAATTTTCTGCTTGAGTCCAACTGAAGAACTAGAATCCATGACAATGCCTCCCACGAGTCCAGCTGGAGGCTTAGAGACCATGGCAATGACTCATGCAAGTCTATTTTATGAAGCTGCTCTGGGAGGGCCCAAAAGTCAGTGGTGTATCTGGAAAGTCTATGCCAGCCTGGTGAAGTATCTGTGCCAGTAGGTTGCGTGTCCTACACTGGAGCCAAGAAGCAGTGCTTAAAATAAGAACCAGGGCTCCCCCAAAAGAACCATAATCTTCCTTAGCAACAATGAGGTCCCAAGTTTCTCCACTGATGAAAATAGCTGAGTTCATATCAGGAAGCTGGAATGCAAGCTTCTTCTGGAGACTGAACAGCACACATCTTCCTCTCTGAAGCCAGGAAGCGATGCTCATCATAAGGACCAAAACTCCCCGAAAGTGAACCATAGCCATTCTCAGCAACAGGGTTTTGAGTTCCTCTGATAATGGTCAAATTAATATCAGTGAAACTAGCCATGACAAGCTCCTACAGGAGAATCAGCTGAAAAACAACATTTAGGAAAACCCACAATGCTTCTCTCTTCTTCTCCACATCATTTTTTTTTTTTTGTTTGCTTTTTTGAGACAGGATCTCACTATGCAGTTCAGGCTGGCCTTGAGCTCACTCTGTGGACCATGTTGGTATTGAACTCACAACGGTCATCCTGCCTCAACCTCCCAAGTGCTAGGACTACAGGCATATGCCACCCAGTTTAGATGTTCAGTTTTTGAACAAAGAGAAATGAATGTGGTCAAAATATTTTATATTTTGATGCAAAAATATCACATGTAAACCCAATAATTTTAAAAATTGACATACATAAATAAAATATATTAAAATGTTCATGTTTTAAAAAATTAATAGGACCCATGAAGGAAAAGGGAAATATGGCCTATTGAAAGCAAAAAACATATCCACAGAATCTGATAAAGACCTGGTGGCAGATTTACTAGACAAAGATTTTAATATACATGTCTCAAAGTTGGTCCCAGAACTACAAGAAAATGTGGAAGCAGTAAAGAAAATGATTTGTATAAACAGTGCTGAAAAATCAATAAATGGATAGAAGACGTACAAAGAAATAAAAATGATATTTTGAAGTTGAGAAGAAAAATTGAAATTAAAAAATTCACTAGCAGGATTCAAAAGGATACTTATTCATGAAGAAGACAGGACAATGGGAATTACTGATTATAGAAATGAAAGTAAAATGAGTTTATGATCCAAACATATCTAAGGCTAATACTACATAAAAACAGAGCCACAAGTGTAACAATTTAAACATTTTATGAGTCATAAAGCAAAAGAGACAGAAAAGTGTAGAGAGAATATTTAAAGGAATAATAGCTGAAAACTCAAACTGAATGAAAGCTATGACCATAAACAACCACAGAGTTAAAAAAAAAACTGCAAATAAGATGAACAGAAATAAACTCACAAGAAAATATTCTGATTAATTTTTGAAAGACAGAGGTTCAGGGATGAAGCAACTTTGATGAAGTACAAATTTGATCTAGTCAAAATTGCTATTTTTTTCTTTTTATTATCTGATTTCAACGATATAGCCAAGAAACCCACTGCCAAATCCAATGTGATATTTTGTCCAATGTGCTCATAATTTATTTATCCATTTTGATGCAGATATATTAAAGTTAAGTGGCTCAGATTGATTAAAAATGAATAAATAATGAAGCTCTGTAATTAAAATATCAAGTACAGCATAGACACATAAATCAAAATTCCTTAACAAATCAAGTTCAATAATATATATAAAAATAATGCATCAGAACTGAGTTTGCAGTGATAATCCAAGTTTTGAATATCATTCAAAAATCACTGTAATTTACTTACACAGAACATCTCTCAAAACTGTGGTTATTTCAACAATTGTGAACCAATTGATGAAATTTAATGTGCATTAATGAATAAAAGTCTCTATGGATCAACCATAAGAAAACTGTGTCAGCCTAAGAACTTACAGAAAATTGCAGATACAGCCTAATAATGTATCTGCCAATACCTCTCATCTAAGATCAGGAACAAACAATAGTAGTTTGTCTTTAGTAGAAAACATTATGAATCATAATAGGCATAAAATATATTCAAAACTATAATGATTCTACCAACTTTTAACAAACTGTGTTCATTTAGTGGACTTTAAAGATACAAGGTTAATATATAAAATGAATTTTGTGATTTCTGGGAAGATAGCAGAGAGTGATGAGCAGCAGAAAAAAAAAAAATGCTTCTCCAAGATTTGCTGCCAGACAGTGGAATATAACATGAGGAGGTGTAGAAGGAGGGAGGTCGGCTCTAGGACCCAGGAAGGATCTGAGTTAAGAATTGAAACCCACAGATGGAGTGAAAAGAACGACTTCAATAAAGAAGGAGGGGGTGTCAGGCAAGCTTCCTCCCTGAGTCCTGACTCACTCTGTGGTACGGCTTGAACCTGAATATGCATGGTGACTACTGGTGATCCGAGAGGGCTCCATGGAGAAACGCACCCGTAGGACAGGTCAGTGGATGCATAGGACTGCACTGACTGGTGCCTTATTTGGTTCAGATGTACACCAGGCAGTGCAGCTCCCAGGGATCCAGCTTAGAGAGGCTTCCTCCAGCAGGTCTCAGTGTCAGGGCAAGGGAGCCAAGTTCAAGTCGGCAGGAAGTCAGGGAGCTGAGTTCCAGCCAGCAGGGAGCCAGTTTCAAGTCAGCAGTGGCACACAGATTGCTACAGGCTGAACAAGTCTGGTTCTGATCTCACAGCCGCAAACCAGCTTGAATGTCAGTGGGACAAAGGATGGAGGCTAACTAGGATTACCCAGTGCCTCACTGTATAGCCATAGCTGGCCTGCCTAGAATAATCAACTGGGATCTGGACTCTGTCTGCCCACATTGTCTACCAGTGACAGCAGGGACATTTTTTGCTCCTTGTTTATTTTTCTATCTTTTCTTGTTTTCCTTTGTTTTGTTTTTTTCTTGAAAGTTTGTTTTGTTTTTTTACATGAGTGTGAACATGGCTTCTCGTTTTTCTTTTGCTATTGTTATGTTCTATTTTTGTTTTTCTTTTTTCTTTCTCTCCTATTTTTTGTCACCAATTTCTTGAAGTTTGTATGATCTTCTTGTCCCCCAGTATTACTTATAGTATATTCTTCTTCTTCTATTTCTCTATTTTTCCCACATAACTCTTTTCAAATTTCCTCCCCTGAGAGTAAATTTGTATATGAAGAGCTTATTTACTAAATATGACTTAAGGAGCTGGGCCTTAGGCATTGACCTATAGTACTTTTTATGACCCTTAGGCAATGTCAGTCTTGGTATACCAGGAAGAATAAATGATTACAAGAAAATACAATTTAAAATACAAATATAAATACAAATCTAGTTCATATGGTTAAAGGGGGCAAATTAGTAGCTACCTCAGTTTGTCATTTTCTAGGATGTGCTTGATGCTACTGTTATTGCTGATTGTAGCACTTTAGCCAAAATGGTATACTTGTTCCAATCAGTTGTTCTTCCTGGTATACCAAGAGTTTGAAGAGGATATGGAAATGGAAAGGTATCCCTTGTTCTTAGGTAGGAAGAATCAGTATGGTGAAAATTCTGGTACTCCCAAACTTGTTATATAGATTTAATGCCATACAAATAAAAATTTCAACAGCATGTCCCACAGAATTAAAGAATACAATCCTAAAAAAGATTTAGAACCAGAGGAGATCTAAAATAGCAAGGGTAATTCTAGGCAACAAAGGCAAGGTAGGGAGCATCACAAACCCTTAGTTAAAACTATACTAAAAAGGTACTGTGATAAACACAACATGGTGCTGGCAAAGAAAGAGGATCAGTGGAACACTTTAGAAGATGCAGAAACAACTCCAAATGTACTCACCCAACTCATCTTTGGCAAAGGAGACAACTTCACTCAAAGAAGGATACCCTCTTTAATAAACTGTGCTTGAAAAACTCCCTCTCCACATGCCAAAGACTAAAACTAGACTAAAACCATGCAGTTCACTATGTACTAAACTAAACTTGAAATGGATCAAAGATCTAAATATCAAGGCAGAAAGACTGAATCTATTGGAAGATAGAACAGGTACAACTTTTGAGGACATTGATGTTGGCAAAGATTTTTTGAACAAAACCCCATTGCACAGGAACTATCATAAAAAAATCAACAACTGAGATATCATCTAATTAAAAAGTTTTGCACAGCAAGAGAAACCAGCAGCATAGTGAAGAGATAAACCACAGAATGGGGAAAAAATTTAGCTAGTTGTCATTCAGACCCCCCACATTTAAAGACTTATCTAAAAATAGACTTCTAGAGAAAATAGCCACTTCTTAGATAAAGAAGTAGAAACAGCAAATAAGCATGAAAAAATGTTCAATATCACTGCTCACATGAAAGATGCAGATTAAAACAATATTGAGATTCCATCTCACTCCAAAAATAAGGATTATCATTAAGAAATCAACCAATAATAAATTCTAACAGAGCTGTAGGGAAAGGGAACACTTCTCTGTTGGTGCATATATATAATGGTGCAAATGGAAATCAACATCGAGATTTCACAAAAAATTAGGACTAGAGGTTCCATTTGACACAATTATTACCCTTCTTGATATATTCCTGAAAAAATTAATAGCATCATAGAACAGCAATATATGGACACTCATGCTTACAGCAACATAGTTCATAATAGTTGAATCTTAGAAATAGTCCAAATGTCCAGTGAATGATGTCTTAGTTACTTCTATCTTGTTGCTGAGACAAACTACCTGACATCTAAAATTAAAATAATAAAGATTTATTTATCTCACAGTTTGTGGAAGTTTCAGTCCATAATCTAATGACTCCAAACTAGAAAAGAACACCATAAAAGAGAAACAGTTCAGGGCATCAGAAGATGGCAAAATCAACAAAAGCAAAAAGGAAACAGAAGGGAGAGGAGAGAGCCTCTTTACCTCCCTTATATTGTGTGTGGGCTGCCTGCCATAGGGAGGGTGCAGCACTGATACTGCCAACCATAGCACTGGACAATGAACCAATCACAATCTCTAGATTCAGTTGCTGCCAAAAACTCACCCTCCAGGACTGCATGAGGCTGTTGGGGGAGGGCATGAAGAGACAAACCATAACAAATGACTAAAGAAGGTGTTTTTTTCTTATACAATGGCACACTTTTCTTCCATGGAAAAGGATAAGTTTGAGACATTTCTAGCTAAATGGATGCACCTTGAGAATGTACTCTTAAGTGAAATAAATCTACCACCCATGTGTAAACAGCACATAGTTGGTGTGCTGTGAGAAACCTGAAATATAAATAAGGATTATAATATATAATAAATACTGTGAAACAGGAAGACAATGTTGAAAAGAGATGGAGAACTGTGGAGGGGGAATGGAGAATGGAAGGAAGGGATTAAAAAAACAATGAGAGAAGAAGGAAAAAATTGAATACAAATCTTTTATAAATAGGGAGGGAAGGAGTAGGTAATCAAAGTTAGTGGAAAGGGGGAAAAAGAAGATATATCATGTACAGTTGCAAATTCACTATGATGAGTGTGGTCATTGTTTACACCTAAAATGCAATAATAACCTTAATTAATTATAAAACAGATTTTGTTTCTAAGTGCTATAAATAAATATGGAAAATATGACATGTTTGTTTAAAATGCCATGAAATAAGTAGCAAAAGTAATGAATATTGTGTAGTATGTGGATTGCATAACTATAAAAACATTACAAGTAAAAATTTAAAAGATATAAATGGGTATTGTTATGACAGATTGGAAAAGTCTCTATTTTTAGAAACCTGACCTCTTTACAATGATTTAAAGTTTCAATACATATCCTATCTATTTCTTAGCCAACTCATATAAAGATGCTCCCCAAAATTCTATCAACCTTTTTTCAGAAACTGGAAGTTCTTTTTCAAAATTTACATAAAATATAAAAGTGGTATTAAAATAGAAGAACATGATTAATGGGATATATAGTGCATGATTATATCTGACACACAGTTACAACAAAACAATGGAGCAGTGGATATTATAATTTGGATCTGGGGTGCAGAAAACAGTGCATGAGTTTATGGCTTGTTTGCCAGTCTGTGATGCATTTGAAAGCTGTTGGAACATTCGGAAAATTGTGTCTACTAGGAGGAACTCAAGCCATTGAGGTTATGTTCTTGAAGGGAATAACTCTCATAATTTTCAGTTTATTCTTCTCTCTTATTATTATTATTATTATTATTATTATTATCTTATTCATAATTCCCATTGTTTCTTGTTTCTGTTTTGCTTTCTATCCACCATGAGACGAGCAGGGTTACTCTGCCAAGAGCTGTGGTGATGCACTGCCTTGCCATGGGACCAAGAATAGGAAGACCAAGCAATCATGAAAGGAAACTCCTGAAACCATGAACGAAATAAAATCTTTCCTTTAAAAACTGATTTTCTAGGGTACTTTGTCACAACAATGGAAAGCTAACATGCTGGCATAGGGATATACGTATAGATAAATCTAGCAAAACAGAGTAGAATTTTCTATGATAGAAATGATACAAACTCACATGTTCAATTGATTTCCAACAAGTGTTTCAGGTCAATTTTATAGGAAAATTTTGAGTAACTTATAGAAAAAATTATTTAGAATCATTAAGTGATTTGTATAGATGTGCTCATTTTATGACTTTCATGCAAAATTCAATTGAATTGAATGCATTTTTGGTGGGGGACATAAAGGTAAATTGTGGTAAACTCACAAGTGATATGGGATACAATTAAAATAATGATAAAATGTTTTAATATGAATAAGTTTTCTAAGCACCCTATGGAAGAAAAAGCAGTCCCCCAGTAAAGAATACTCTACCCCATTTAAGTAAATTTATAAATAATCAACCCTAAATATGATATGAAACTTTGAGATAGAATTTAATTTAGATGAGAGACTAGCTTGTGTTTCCAAGAGTGGTTTCTTGGGCATGGACTGATTTGCTAGTGATATTTTATTTGCAGAGGTGGATTTGTTTATTTTAGTACAACAGTCCTTAATTTCTGCCTCTCAAGAACTTAAGTAACTTGGATCATTCATGGGTCTGAAACCCATGAATCTTATACACCTTCAACACAAATGCATATTATAAACCATAAAAAACCAAATGCACAAAAAATACTGTAAATGAACTACTTTTACAGTTACATTCAAATGGTGGTACAGTACCGTATAACTCTGACAGTGTTTGGCAGATACGTGAAGCATCTTAAGCATCTATGAATGTTCATACTGCCAGGTGTGTTTGTGCCTGTGGGAGTTCAGAACTTGAGTGTTTTAAAGTCAGGACTTACTGTAATTCACTGAAATATTATTATTTGTGTGATTTCCTGCAGGTACTTGATACATCAATCGATTTATAAAAAAAATTGATAATTTCTCTCAAATACATAAAAAACTAGAAATTTTAGTAATCTTAATTTTGACTCAACTGCTGTTGTAGGTATTCAAACTAGTCATTATCACTCAAGAATGAGTTTTATTTCATTTTTTTATAATGCACATGCATAGAGTTATCTAAATACACTATACTTCTCCATTTCCTCTACTAGGTGATAAATTGATATTTAAAATTGATAAAATTGAAATTTTATTGGCTGGAATAGGATGAATTCTAAGGTATGTTTTTAAACAAAAGGTGCAATCAATAGAGAGATACAAATGTTATATTGCTGAGAACATGATTAAATTATACAGTTGTAACTTATTTAAGGTATAAGATACTCTTACTGCTCTTTATGGTTTACACTGCACCAAAGATATTCTGCAGTAAGTGTATTATTTTGCCTGTATGATTCCTCTGAGACATATGTGGGATATTATTAACCTCCCTTGGTCAGGGAGAAAACAGATTCATTGGAGTTCAGAGAAAGGACTACCGTCACATGGTAAAGAATAACATGAAAACTTTAGCTTTATAACTCACCAACTAGAACTTTATCACATGTATATGAGTAACATATATTCATCATAGGAAAATATTTAAAATCCTATTTGACAGTGTCTTCAAAAATATTAGCTTTAGTACATAAGATTAATAATTTTAGTATACTTTAGAGCTGTGAATGAATAACCCAAGAGTCTTCACTATCAATAATTTATTTGGAGTATTATAGTACTAGACTATGTGACATTACCTTGGTTATGAATTTTTTCCAGGTGAAGGAAGTTATATTTTCAAGAAGTGATTTTCTAGGTTACAGTGAAGGAAATTGTATCTTCAGGTTAATGTATGTACAATGATTATGTTTCAATAATCTTCCAAATCACTTTTATTTCACATACATATATTTTTTCATTCAAAATAGAAGTTAGTATGAAACACTTTTCTTTTGCCTTTTTCTGTGATTATATTTCTTTTCAAAACATTAAAAATGCTTTTTTTACAAGACAAGAGAAATGATGTGGGGAAATTAATCTACAAAAATTTTAGAAAAGTGCTACAGTATTTCCTATTTATTGGTTTAAAAAATTCTACACATATATAACTTCAATAAAATTAACTTTTAAACTGTTCAAGAACAAGATTTAGAATTGAAATTTCCTCCTGGCACCCCAGTGTTGTTACCAGAGCCTGACAGAATAGCTAGCAGGTATTTATTTCTAAAGCTTTGATGTTAGATAATTACTTATTCTGATAGTCTAACATTATTGTTTTACACTTCCATCAGAGATCTTTCTCTTAAAACCAATTCCATTTCAAATTACAAAGCACATGTCTGAACTTTTGACACAGACATTTTTAAGACTCCATAAAATAATTATTGCTATTCACAAACACTGAATCTTTTCTCCTTTAGAAAGTTTAAAAGATTGCTTACTTGGTGAGGAAAACCCATTCATATTATTTGACCTCTTTGATTTTTCATAACTATTAATTATAGAAGTGTGGTATAGAAATATCTTTTCTGGTGAAGTGCTTCCATTTGTGACAAATAAAAAGTGATTGAAATATTAAACCTATTTCCCAAATTGAATTTGCCTGATTTTTTCCTCTGATTATTTGTGTGACTGTGGTTGTCTTATTTTATGTGTTGAAAATTATCATTATATCAAAAAGAAAAGATTATTTTAGCAAATGTGTTAATCAGCATGTTGCAGTTATCTGAGCATTTGTTGAAAAAAACAAATTGAGACATATTATGATTCACTTTATGTAGTTTTATTGCAGCTTACAAAATTCAGTGGTACTTGTGTGTCTTTTTGAAAATTAAGACCTATAAAAAAAGTGCCAACCATAATATCCTACACATAAATTCTTTGTGATACAGTTTCCCTTCCAGATTGTGCATATTGAAAATACTTCAACTAAAATACTGAATTTAGTACAGTTATGGTTTCATTCTTATACTATCCAAATAATGTTTGAAATAATAGGCAAAGGGCATTTTCAAATAATTTTAAATGGGATCTGTAGTAATTTCCCCCTTTTCAGTCCTTATTGCATGAATTTGGGTTTTTTTCTTTCTTTTTCTTTATCAGATTAGCTAGAGGTTTCTCAATTTTTTTTATTTTCTCAAAAAACCAAATTTTGATTCATTTAATGATTTGTATTATTTTTATAGTTTCAATTGCATGGATTTCTGCTCTAATCTTTGTAATTTCTTCTTCTATGAGCTTTGGGTTTAACTTGCTCTTCTTTTTCTAGAAGCTTGAGATGAAGCATTAGGTTGTTTATTTGTGCTCATTCTGTTTTCTTGATATGACAATTTATTGCTATATATTTCCCTCTTAAGACCGCTTTTATTGCATCCCACAGATTACAGTATGTAGTTTCCACATTTTCATTGAATTGTAGGTATTGCTTTATTTCTTCTTTAATTTTATCTGTAGCCCACTGGTTATTCAGAAGGTTGTTATTTAATTTCCATATATTTATGCAGGTTTTGCAATTTCTTTTGCCATTAATTTCCAATTTCAGCATGCTATGGTCAGATATTAAACATGGGATAATTTCAATACCTTTGCATTTACTTAAAAATATTTTATAGGATAATATATGATCTATTTTGGAGAATGTCCCATAAACAACTGAGAAGAATGTGTATTCTGATGTGCTTGGGTGGAACACTCTGTAAACATTTACTAAGTCCAATTGCTCACAGGTATGGTTAAGTTCTATTAGTTCTTTGCTGACTTTTTGTCTAGTTGATCTCTTTGTGACAATGGGATGTTAAGGTCCTCTATTATAATTGTGCTCTTGTGTATTTGGTTTTTCATGTTCATTAGTATTTGTCTTATATTGTTGGATGTTCCTGTATTTGATGCATATATATTTATAATTGTTAGTTCTTCCTCTTGAATTTTTCCACTTACGAGTATGTAGTGGCCTTCCTTATCTCTTTTAATCATTTTAGATTTGAAGTTCACATTGTCTGCAAATAGAATAGTTACCCCTGCTTTTTTCTGGCTCCTTGTTGCATAGAATACTGTTTTCCATTCTTTGACTTTTTATCTGAGTTTCCTTTTAAGTCAGATGTGTTTCTTGTATACAGCATATTGTGGGATCCCTTTTCTGGATCCATTCTGTCAACCCATTTCTTTTGAGAGATGAGTTGAGTCCATTTACATTTATGGATATCATTGATATGTACTGGCTCAACTTTGCCATGTTATGTTCCAGTTGTTTGGTTTCTGCTTTTCCCCCTTGTTTAATTGCTTGTCCTACCTACTGGTTTCTTTCTGCTGTTGTTCTGGGGATTGTGGTCATTTTTATCTCTGTCTAGTATGTCTTTCAATACTCTTTCTAGGGTTGGTTTGATGGACATGAATTTCTTCAATTGTTCTTTGTCATGGAAGTATCTTGTTTCTCCATTAAATTTGAATGAAAATTTTGCTGGTTATATCAGTCTGGGTTGAAAGCTGTTTTCTATCAGGGCTTGAAATATCTCACTCCAAGCTCATCTTGACTTCAAGCTTTGTGCTGAAAAGTCTGCTGTGATTTTAATGGGATGTTAAGGTCCTCTATTATAATTGTGCTCTTGTGTATTTGGTATCAAGCTTTCCTTGATAGGTGACTTGTGTCTTTTCTCTAACAGCTTTTAGTAGTCTTTTTTTATGCTGTATGTCTGAGATCTTAATTATTATATGTCTGGGTGTAGATTTATGTTGATTGTGACTATTTGATGTCCTATATGCCTCACTTGTCTGCTTCTCAGATTTTTTCCCCTTGTTTTGGAAATTTTCTGCTATTATTCTGTGAATAGTTTAATTATGTCATTTGCATTGACTCGTTTATCTTCACTGATGCCTGTTCATCTTATATTGTTTCCCTTGGCATCATCTTGAAGCTTCTGGGTTATCATTTCATGCTGCTTTGTTATTTTTAAAAGTTCTGTCCTTTTATGATTGCTAATAGTGATCCTATCGTCAAGGTCCAAAATCCTATCCTCAGCTTCATTTATAGTGTTTGTCTTGGCTGGGACCCTACTATGTCTTTGGGTGTCCCACAGACCCCCTTAATATTTTCCAGATTGGGGGAGGCCTTCTTGACACCCTTCTCAATCTATCTGATATTCTCTGTGTGAAGGAAGGACTCACTCACCCACTTGGCAAGCTCACCTATGGCCTACTTGTGGAGGGGGCTATGCTATTGCTCCTGTCTACCCACTGAAGGTGGCAAACTCTATTCCTATTTTAAGGGCAAACTCACCTCACTGGTGGAAGCCTGCTGAGTTCTTCTGTTTGGATGAGGGGTTGCTGTGTCTCCCCTCGATATTGCATGGTTAATCCACCACAGTCCAAGGTTCTGGGAGGAGGTGTGGAAGCCAAAGATCAACAGCAATACTAGGTCCATGAGGTGAGAGGATCCCCGATGGCAGTGGTGGGACTGAGGACATGCATCATGGGCTGCAGTACCTAGGTCCTGAGGTGGGTGACTAGCACTGTGGGCACATGGGAGGGGCCCGTTTCTGGCCCAGCCCCACCCGCACTGCTGGTTGGGCTTCCTGGGTGCTATAAGGTGGTCTGATGGGAAGGTAGGGGCCGCGGGAGGGGCCCGGGTCTAGCCCAGCCCCGCGTATGCCACTGGCTGGAGTTCCTGGTCCCACAAGTTTGACCAAAGAATCTTATTTAGAAAAGGAAAAGCTATGATTTGTTACTAGCCAATACTCACAGAAAAGAGATGTTCAGCTCATAATAAAAGGAATTTATTCTGAGTACCATTAGTTTCTCAGTTGTCGCACATGACAATTGCAGAATAATAGACTGGGTAATTCATAAAGAATAAAAATGCATTGGTATACAGCTCTGGAGACCAAAGAACCTGAGATTAAGACACTGACCTCCATCTGCATAGCTTTCATCAGGCTTTAGCATAAGGGTGTGAGAGACAGTGGAAAGGGGACACACTGTGCTTCGATGAGGAACTCACTTTTCTCCTAATGGAGCTAATCTCATTAATGACCCATTAGACCCTGCTTCCCAACACTATTGGCTTGGATATGAAGTTTTCATATCATTCTTTTTTGGGGTGCATATTTAACATGTAGGACCACATATTAGTAGTAAAATGGTCTGTATAACCATAATTATTATAAACTGGTATTTTTTTTTCTTTTTCAATATATAAACATCCAAAAAAGGACCCTAGGTCTCTCTGGGAAAACTGAGAGGATCCATGATCAATGTTCTTGTAGTTCTGCAGAGTAAATCTGTTCAGTCAATGCATTCTGAATCATCAAACTGGGCTGGACTTATAAAATCAACAAGTGATTCTCATTTTTTGTTGGACTAGCTGAGGTAAGACATTTTTGCATCTATTTCTCATCTTTTTGAAGGTATGTTAAATAGCAGTCTCCTATAGGTCGTATACCTATGTTTCCCTTAGAAACAGAGTATCTGACTCTTTTCTTTCAGTCTGTTGATGTTGGGCATTCTTGCTTCTTATTCAGAATTTCTGACTGACTATAATGTCATGCAAGCTAATTTGCCTGCTTATATGAAACAGTGTAGAGATGGTGATTAAAGTCATGAAATTTGAAGTCAGATTTGGGTTTCAATCTTAGGCTCCATCATTAACTAATTGACTAGTTTAGAAATCATTTACTAGTTCAGTCATTACTAAATCTTACAATTTTTAAATTTTAATTCTAGCTGTTTTACTCACCTCAGGCTGTTTACAACAGCATACCATATACTAGGTGTGTAAACAACAAACAGTTATTGTTGTAGATGACAGTAGTAGGTCCAAGGCCTGAGGGAATTTTTCAGGGTTTATAGACAACTCTTTAATATTGCTTCCATCCATGGAAGAAAACAAGAGCAAAAAAGCAGGATTTCTTGTCTGTTCTTCTAAAGGCATTAATGTCACTGATGAAGAGTGAGCCTCATGTCCTAATTTGGCCCTCGATGTTTCACTAGCTATGACACAGGGGAGTAAGATTTCAATATGTGAATTTAAGAGAAATATACTCAGTCCCTAACACTAGTATATAATTTGTAGAGTCATAGCAAAGATTGAATAAGTAAACTATAATCACTGTTATTAAACACCACAGATATAATTCTGCATTTTATGAAATCAGTACGTTTAAATGTAAATTACATTTGAAATAAAACCCATCAAAGATCTGTCACAGTCAAATAGTTTAAACTTTTGAAAGTATTATATTTTTACTTTCACTACATTCAAGACAATTAATAATTTTCCTTTTTAAGGGAAATAATTTATACACTTCATTGTAAAAATATTTATTGTAATGTTTCTCAAGTTTTATTTTGTTTTATTTGAAAGAGAATAAAACAAAAGGGGGCATTACAGAGCAGATCAGAACAGGACAACATAGGCAACACAGTACTTTACATTAAGTCAACTGGACATCAAAAGTAGCTAACACCATATCTCTTACTCTGCTATAGCTGAGCATAGTTTCAAATACAATAATATCAAACATATCAAAATAGTATAAAGCCATGCATAGAGTGAAAGAATTACAGGGCTTTCTGAACTGAATAACAGAAAATGATCAATTGGTACTATAATATCTCATTTTTGATAAAAAAGAAAAAAAATTTGTTTGAACTATCACACATATTCAAATTCCAATAAGACACAATGTGATAGATAGAACCAATGGTAGTAGAACAACAAAAGCATGGTAGGACTTCTAAGAAAGATGATATTAAATCCGCAATAGCTGTCATAATGTTTTGATTTCTTCAAAACAGCTATTCATATCATCAAGTTTGATATAGTCAAACAAAACAGGATAAAACCATTCCAACTGATAATTGAAAACTTTGAAAGACTTCAAAGCTATGAGATGGGGACTCATGCTTACCATAAAGTCTTATATACTCTTATCAAATCTCATATTAGGGAGACTGTATGGTATTTACCCTTGTGAGTTTGGTTTATTTCACTTAAGAGAATGGTCTAAAGTCATGTCCATTTATTTATAAATATCTCGATGCGATCATTCTTTATAGCTGAGTAGTACTCCATTGTATAAAAATGCCACAACTTTTTTATCCATTCCTCAGTTGATGGACACTTAGGTTGTTTCCAGGATTTGGCTATTACAAATTGTGCTGCTATAAACATGGGTGTACATATATCACTGTGGTACAATGTTTTCAGTTCTTCTGGGAATATGCCTAGAAGCGGAATAGCTGGGTCAAATGGGACTTCCATATCCAGCTTTTTGAGGAATCTCCAGACTGACCTCCATAGTGTTTGCACCAGTCTACATTCCCACCAACAGTGCAGAAGAGTTCCTTTTTTCCCACAGCCTCGCCAGCTCTTGTTGTTGGTAGTTTTTTCTATCTTGGCCATTCTTTCTGGGGTGAGATGGAATCTCAGTGTGGTTTTAATTTGCATTTCTCTAATGACTAATAATGATGAACATTTCTTCATGTATTTATTTGACATTCATATTTCTTTATCTGAGAACTGTGTATTCATTTCAGATGCCCATTTTTGGACTGGGTCTTTGAATATCAAGGGTCTGATTTTTTTTTTTAATTTTTATAAGTTCTAGACAGAAGTCCTTTGTCTGAGGGACAGTCCATTCAGATTTTACCCAATTTGTGGGTTTTCTTTTCACTGCTAAAAATCTCTTTTGACATGCAGAAACTCTTTAATAAGATGTGGTCCCAGTTATTGATTCTGGGCAGTATTTCCCATGTACTTTGGTTCTTGTGCATGAATTCTCTTCCTACCCCTATATATTTGAGGTTTTTAACTACTTTGTCTTCCAGCAGTTTTAGTGTTTCTGTTTTAATATTTAGATCTTTGATCCATTTAGATTTTAGTTTAGTGTATGGTGATAGACATGGGTCTAGTTTTAGTCTTCTGCATATGGACAGCCAACTTTTCCAGCACCATTTGTTAAAGAGACTGTCATTCTTCCAGCGAGCATGTTTGGCCCCTTTATCAAAGAT
>PVJX010019966.1:0-34018 GCA_004027295.1 Dolichotis patagonum
TGATACAAGTAGAGCAAGCCAAATTTAGAATAAGAAGTTATTTTGATTACCAATGTAAAAAATGTTCAGATCAGGAGCGGTGACCGGCACCTGTAATCTCAGCACTCTAGTAGGAGGCTGAGGCAAAAGAAGCTCAAAAATTGAGCTCAACCTGGAAAACTTAGCAACATCCTGTCTTAAAAAAAGGAAAGGACTGGGGAAGTAACCCTAGTGTGAAGGCCCTGGGTGCAAGCCTAGTACAGCATGAAAGAAAGAAACAAGGGAAGAAAGGAAGAAGGGAGAGAAGAAGGGAAAGGGAGGGCAGGGGGATAAAGGGTAGAAGAGGAAAGGGGAAAGGAAGGCGGTAAGAGAAGGTAAGAAATTTCTAGGGCAAAGAAAGACCATTAGTTCAACCAGGCCTCTGATAGTCTCTCCATTATCTTTATGAAATTTAGTCACAACTCTTTTTGGTGGTAGTGGTGGTGGAGGTGGTAGTAGCAAAGGTGGAGGTGGTGCTGGTGGTAGTAATGGTGGTGGAGGAGGTGATGGTGGTAGAGGTGGTGATGGTGCTGGTGTGGAGTGGTGATGATGGTCACAGAGGTGGTGATGGTGCTGGTGGTGGAGGAGGTAATGGTGGTAGAGGTGGTGATGGTGGTGGTGGAGATAGTGGTGGAGGTGCTGGTGGTGGTGGTAGTGGTGGTGATGGTCATGGTGGTGGTGGCGGCGGCAGTGGTGGAGGAGATGGTGATGGTGGTGTTAATACTGAGAACTGCAGCCAGTGCCTTTATACTGAGCTACATTTCCCAACCCTTTTTTAAAAAACATAAATTTTTAGACAGGGTCTCTAAATTGCCTGGTCTGGGCTCAAACGTGCAATAGTAATATTCCTGCTTCCGCCTCTCAAGACTGCTGAGATTATAGGCATGCACCACTACCACACCTGGTTTCTTGGTCTTTTTATTTTGAAACAGTGTCTCACTAAGTCTGGAAATTGCCCAGGCTAGGTTCCAACTTGCAACCATTCTTGCCTCAACCATCAGAGACAACTAATTTTTAAATATTTATTTTCAGAAGTTGTTAGTAAAACTAACCAAGTTCAATAGGAGGCATTCCTTGAGCACACCATGATTACTAAAAACAAAACGTTAAAGTATACTGTGAAACAGTTAATATGTAATCACCAAATGTACAATGTTATTAGCATCACATGGACAAGATAAGGAACATTACAACATCTCCTTATTTAAGATCTGGGAAGAAAACTTAGGAGTAGGACTATGAATCATTACCTCACTGATACGGTTCATGTGGAGATGTCCCTCAAAGCCTCAGGCAGTCTTAAGCCTTTTTTGGAGATGGCTGAATATAGTTCATGTTTGATTCATGGTCCGGTGCTGGGATTAAGCGTGTAAGTGCTACCCCTACTCTAGCTCAGGCAGCCTGCATACAATATACGGGACAGAAAGCGGCTGTCTTCCTTCTGTACCCTGGCTGCTTTTGCTGTCTTCCGCGGCCATGAGCTGTTGCTCCTCTGCCTTGAAGCCAGCCAACTGTGGACTGAAGCCTCCACAAGCTGTGAGCTAAATAAACTTTGCTCCCTTTAACTTTGCGTGTCAGATATTTTGTCTCAGCAAGGTGAAAAGTAAACATTGGCTGGCTCCAATGCAGGGTGGCACAGGGCGAAGGCGCAACAGTTCATGACAGAGGAAGAGAGCAAAAGCAACAGGAGCAAAAAGGGGAGGAACACAAGAGAAGACCCTTTCTGTTATAGTGTAGGTAGGGGCCACACCCACCTTGGCATGGGTGCAGCACTCATATCCATAATCCCAGCACTGGAACATGAATCAGTCATGAACTCTAGAAGACTGCTCCCGTGAAGGCATGAGGCTTTGGAGGAACAGGTAGACACAACCATTACACTAAAACACTCACCTACCTCATGGAGGCTTCCAGAAACATTAGCTTACTTTGTATATCAGGACTGCTATTTCCTATTGTCAAAAACCATAATCAAATGGCTGGCTCTTTACAGAGTTCAAGTTTCAGCTTTTATTTCTTCATTCACCATAAAAATCTAAAGGAAACCATACAAATCCTACAGGAAAACCTCCACTGTGTTGCTCTATTTTCTCCCCAGCATTGCTACACTGCAACTGTGCATGTGTGTCCCTGTCCTTCTTCTTATCTACTGGCTTGAAAGCTGTCTCATCTGCCCAGAAAGAAAGATGCACAAACACCATGGCGCTGTCTACCTCATACACTATGGAATTCTCAGCAACCAGGGCAGATTCCAGCATGCCTCTGTGCAGTTAAATGTTAACTACTCAAGGAATGAAAGCATGAACCATCTCCACAGATCCAAGCTTGCTTTCACCTCTGTCACCCAACACTATGCTTTATTTTTGTTGTTGTCATTTAATTTTTTTTAATTGTCGTTGTTGTTGTTGTTGTTGTTGTTGTTTAGAGACAGGGTCTCTGTAGTTCATGCTGACTCTGAACTCTATGTAGTCCAGGCTGGCCTCGAACTCACAGAGATCCTCCTGTCTCAGCCTCCTGAATGCTGGGATTACAAACATGTACCACTATGCTCAGCTTCAACACTATACTTTCTAAAGGTTCCACAGTTTTCTCCACAGTCCTCATCCTTCAGAGACTGCTGATTTGCTGCTGGCTGGGAGAAGCTACCCAGTCTCTCCCCACATACTTCATTTCCTGGGCCTCCTCTCAGGTTCTAGACTATCTTGATAAATTACTGCTTTGTCCTAAGGTCACAGACCCATCAAGGATCATTAACTTTTGCAGTTCACTTTTCATTCTTTCTACTCACTAAAATTATTAATCCTTTGAGGGATCAGAAATCCCTGCAAGATTAAAATATGGTTAAAATAATCTAGTGTCACCCCCAAAAATCTTCACAGAAAATTTCTGTTAAGAAAAATCAAAGCACTGAATAAAATCTATGGATTTTTCTACTAGCTTTCAATAACTTACAGTTATTACGGTTCCAGTTATTATAAGACTGCTAATTCATTAATTCCTCTGAGCCAAGAAAAAAGTACTATATGTTAGGATTTTCGGCACAGTGAAACAGCAAAATATGAGATAAAAGAGACCTTTATTCCCAAGGACGTGGAGAGAAGTCCACGACCACAGACAGCCTGGCCTTCTCTAACCTGCATGTGCGGGTTAGGGTACTCATATAACCTCTGACCTGGGTGGCGCCCAGGGCGGGGACAGGTAATGGACAGGTTACTGATTGGGGGTACTTTCAGGCCACTGGAAAAGATGACTACAGTTTGGTCCCACCCCTTGGTCCTGCCTCCCACCGCAGCTTTCCAGGGCACAACTCTTTCACTATATAATTCACTTATGCAAGTGAGTAAGCAAATTGATAGCTTAGATCGAACTATAAATGTCTGTCTACTTCAGAAAATAAGCCAGAATTTATTGTGTTCATTGGATTACAGAACTCACAACACATTGGTATTTGTTATTAAGTGGTTCCACAAAGTGTGACAGGTGCCAAAACATGATGAATACCAAACTGTTAACAGTATTCTGGTGTAATAGAGAAGTAAAAGTACAAAATGAACAGGCTTATTGAGTGGATGACATGGAAAGGAGCACAGAACCCAAGCGGCAGGGCTGTCTCCTTTGACCAGATACAGAGAGGAAGAGGGTTATATGATCCCTGGTCAGAAGTGGCACATGGGGCAGATATTGATGACATGTAAGGAACTGACTGGAATTCTCTGTGCATGCAATCAGGAAGGGGAGATGCAGTTAGAGCTGAAGAAGGAGGAGGAGGTGCCAAGTGTTCCCACTTTGGCCTTCCACCATGTTAGACCACCACCATAACTGTACAGTAATTTATACTAGGGCAAGAACCTTTCACAAATTGTTTTAGCTGGGAAGGGTAGTAAGTCACAAGGCAATGGACACCAGTAAGTTTTAGCTTGTATTTCGCACCAAACAAGTGAGTACTGGGGGAAAGTTTCAAGTGAAAACATTTTGAATACCAAGTAAGGCAAAGCAGTGAAGTATCAAAGTCTGACTGTATTAATCCTTCAATGTCTAGTGTTCTATTTTTGGAACACCCATAATAGATGATCACATTGAAAATTTTTCTGCTTCAAATTCCTGTTCCTTGAATTTTTCTAGGTAACAGATATTTCATGCAAAAACTCAAAAAATATGGCAATCTTTGGAATAAATGGGTTACATCTGTAAGAAATTTCATCTGCATAGGAGTCTTACCTATTAATTGGTAATAGCACATCATCTTTTTTTTTTTAACTGATCATCTAGGCTGGATCTCCTGTATAGTGATAACTATATACAATCTCAGAGTGAGGCGAACATATTAGTGCTTTGTGCCTGATGCTAAGGTTTAGAAGGGCCAAGACTGTGGTTGTGAGAGGGAGAACACTTGTGTAAATTTCCTGATGGCTCTCAGACAAGACTCACACTAGCTTCTGTTAAGGTAACTGTATTTCCTCCGGAGAAATACCTGTCTGCCTTCCACACCTGAACATTCCTAGGTGCACAAGTGGAACTGAGGCTTGGCCCACTTTCAAAAGAATGAAATACCTACCAAGCTTCTTTGGAAACTTTAAATGATTGCCGTGTATTTTCAAAGCAATCAACATTCCTCACAAGTGAATGGCCACATGTTAGTCATTAACTCTGAGGTAACAGGAGTGACAACCCCTCTAATATCAATGGCAGCAAAGTGAAACACTTTTAGGCAACACTGTGAATATAGCAACAAAATATTTAGCAAATGTAAAAGAAAAAGGCAACTGCCAGAGAGGGAAACACATTAAACAAAGGTGGTGTGGTTTTCATTTACTATTGTGTTTAGTTGTGACTAACTGGAACTGTCAATCTCTTATCATTTTGGCAACTCCTTTTAAGTCCAAAATCAAGTCATGAATTCAGGAATTAAGCAGGTCAAGTCCCAATTGTATTTGAAACACTGTATCTAAAAGGAAAAAAAGTCAACCAGTGCCCTCCATAATCCTGTGGGCATAAGAGGTGAAGTATACTGTCACAGTCTCAAAGCTAAAATGATAGACCTAACCAAGAAGCACATTCCTCTCTTATCTGGCGTTGCTTTGATTTGCCTCACCTTTCTTTCATTACAGGAAGGGCACTCCAAGGGCATTATACTTAGCTCAAACAAAGCATTCCAAAAAGGCAAAGGCATTCCCATGAAGCTCTCCTCACACAGAAGGCAAAAAGAGCCTTAAGTTTCATGAATGAATAAGCAGTAGTGGAGGGGTTTTGTGCCTTTAGGTAAAATTTCAAATGGCTGACAGCATATGGAAGTGCCATCAGAGAACATCAAACGACCACCACAGTGAGGGCGCCATTTAAGCCAAACTCTCTTATTTTTTTTTATAAGAACACAAAATATATGAAGGCTTAAAAAATTCCTACTTCAAATGAAAAGCCATTCTGATTTTTTTCTTTTTAAAACGCAGCAGATTTTATAATCAGCAAATGAGGCCTGGGGTTGCTTTAGTGTTTCTAATTATTCCTTAGGTAAGGATTACCTACTCAATATTTTTTGTCCCAGTTAACTGTTCCTTTGAATATAGCTTGGAGGTTTCCTTCTTTTAACTTTTCAAAGCATTTAACCAGCAAGGGTACTTTCACCCTGGATAATGCTTTCTATATTTGGAACTCTGTAATTAAAACATAACTCTGATTTCTACAATGCCAGAATACATTTGGTTAGAAGAAACTACCAACTTTCAGTTAACTTCCACAAGAGACTAATCCCTTCAACCGTTTTCTCTGCTAAGAAATAAAACACTGGCAGATCTTGCACTCTCCAATCTATCTGACAGGCTGCACCATAACATACCAAAGATCAGCATATCCATTGTAAGTTAAGATACAATTTCTACCCAGATAGGATGGTATATGTCTGTAATCCTAGCACCCCACAAAGCTCGGGCAGAAGGATCACAGGTCTGAGCTTAGCCTGGGTAACGCAGCAGCTTAGTAAGACACTGTCTCAAAAGGCCTGGGGAAGTAGCTCAGGGCAAACGTGAAGCAAAACACAAAAGAGTCATTTTTTTAATCTTCTGACAAACTATTAAGCACTCACATTGTAGGAATCTGCTGCTATACAGACATTTGCTTCCTGAAAACTGTAATGCTTAAAAAAATAAAAATAAAAACTACCAAAATAAATTCATCAAGCCCAGAGTCCTAGTCTAAATTCTCTGACTTTGACTGACTTATGACAATCCCTGAAGCCAGAACTCAAAATCTATGGGAAGTAGGCATTTGGAAATAAAGCTCAGAAGATCTGTAATCAACCAACTGTTCCATTAAAACAGACAAGGACTGTCTGGTTTAGAAAAATAATGGATTTCTTACTTCCAGATGATTAAAGATGCATCCATTCAGTACTGCGGCCTTAGAATAAGTTCCCCATGGTGCAAGAAGGCAGAAAGTCTGGGTACTATAATTATTTGGGAATTTTCTTCTCCACTCAATTCTGAAGAAAACATGTAGAGATATTTTTCCTACATGCTTCATTCTACCCTTACCATTTTATTGGTAAATTAGACTCTTACGAGTTACCAGAATTACATAAAAGTGTTAGGAAGCTAAGGAAAAATGAAGTATCTGTAAATTTGTAAATGAGCCTTCTTATTCCAAGGGCTCAGTTAAACCACTTCAGTATGTTTAAATCTATACAGTAACTTCCTAACATCTGGGTCCAGTTTGCCCAAATGCAGCACGATTCCTTAATTCCAAACATCATCTTTATATTTAAATCTTGAACCTACTGCCTAACTTATCCACTTAAATTATTTTTATCACTTTGTTCTTTGGGGTTTTTTATCTATCCTTCACACCAATGTGCTGTGCATAGGACCCTGTGCCTTTACCTGCTTCATAGTGTTTTCTAAATTCTTAACATGAATTAGTAGCTGTCAAAGACATGCTTATTGCCTGAAAAGTAATCTGATAATCCATTCTCATATCGTCCCATCAAAAAGATAGTCACTGATTCAATCACTACACTGCTGAATATACATCAACTACAGACATGAGATAGTGAGTTAATTTACAAGAACTACTTTGGTCTTTAGTAAGGCCACACTTTTTATTTGAAAGCCCTCAGCAGCTTAAATAAATGCATCTTAAACATAGGATTTTACGCAAAAAGCAGCATCTAACCAAGAGAAATGAAAAGTAAACCTCTTTTTTTTTTAAAGACTCTCTCCCAACCCACAGAAACTTTATCAGATGCACAGGAGACCATGACTTTAATGAAAAAACTTCATGTAAATAAAAAAGCCTTAAAAGTCCAACAGGGACAAAAATCTGGAAGAAAAAAAAAAGTGAGTTAATTCAGAGATCACTGTCGCACAGTTTTGTTTCTAAAACCCAAATTTCTCACACACAACCAGAACTACAGCCACAAAATTAGCAATCACAAAACAGCTTCAGTTATGAGAATCTGTTAAGTAAAATTTTTCACTTACCAAATTAGTGCCATTTGGTTTTTTATCTTTAAACCAAATAGTCAGGGAATGCAGAGAAATGAGTGAACTACTGTTAAGAGGAGCTTTATTTCTGGTCAGAAATGGAGCAATCTGTATTAAAAATTTAGTATGTATATCTAGCAATTTCATTTCCTGGGTATTCATGCCAGGGCAACAGAGGTGTATAACAAACAGGGAAGCAGTGTGTATGCATAAAAACACATTACACTAGTATTAGGTTAGTGCTGTGATGGCATATCAAATACCAAGTCACATTCTTTTAAGAGTATCTTATGAATCGGAAAGATACTGTGTGTGTGTGTGTGTGTGTGTGTGTGTGTGTGTGTAGTTCACAAAAAGTAAGTTGGGGCTTATTTTTTTAAAAATCCAGCACATACTGATGGAAAGGCATTTGTGCATGTGCCAGTACATTCCAGTTAGGAAAATGTTTCAACAGTGGCCTAAGCAGTGGGATCTTTTTTCCCTTTTTATAGTAGTCTACATTTTCCCATGCTTTTACAATGACCATCTATTGCTTTCTTTTTTAAATGAGGAATTTAAAAAAAAGGTAGTTCTTTGCTAATTTTGTCCCAATGCTATGGAGAGTCAACTGTTCAAGAAAAGAATCAAGATTATGTAATCATTTTCAAACTCCCCTTTCATGACCTTTGAAAGGGGACTTCTAAAGCTAAGCAGAGCCCTCAGCAGGAAATAAATTTGCAATTCAACAGATGCACCCACAGAGATAGATGCACCTTCAGGGGCTATGGCAATAATTTCCTTTTATTGTTCCTTTGCACCCAAGAGCTTTTCAACTCTAAGAGAAGCCTGTAGAAGTTAATAGGTCCTTAATATGTACTCTGCTGCCTGAACTGATTCCTGTTCACAAGGTAATCGTGAGACCCCACGTGGCCCTTTCACACTGGCTTCAGCAAATCCCCTGCAGCGAAATGGCCCCTGGGCAGCTCTGTTTTCAGCTGGGCAGGCAGAGACCTAATCAAGAGTTCCAAGCAAGACAATCCCCACATTCACCCGTCTGAAGAAATGAAGTGGGAGGGAGCTTTATTTTTCCTTAAGCTTCATTGAGGAATGCTATTTACCTGTCATAGTGATGGCTCACCCAGCAGGAGCTTAAAGAAAAAGAAAAAAAAAAATCCTTTCAGCTGCTACAGCAGATTTTCTGGCCAGAGGCCAGCAAAAAATAAACATATTTACCTAAGCTTCATTCACAACTTTTGATGGGAAACTGCTAAACCCAAATGGAAACAGGTAGATCTGTAAGATAGGAAGGTGGCAGTGTCAATATGACATAGCAAGTTTTAATTCCCCATGTTCATTTAAACCCAGAGACATGAAACATACAATGACTAAAAGAAATGCAAGAGAAAAATCATCCCAATGGAGACATTCCAAAATTTACCCAGAAAAATGATATAAACCTGAATATCACAACTTTGTACCTCTGAATAGAGACCACTAAAACAACTTGAAGATCAAATTTACCCTACAATAACTATTCTTCCTTAACGTTCTTCATAATTCCAAAGTGTGTGTATATAGATATAAAGATAATTGAATTACAGAAATTAAAAACTGTGAAAGGTTTCACTTTGCTTCGAAATGGCAGGCGTAGTCTAAATTTAGTCTTTTGAACGATTACATCTTAAAATGTTATTTTAAGCTATCATATATGCTCACATTAAGCAAATTTATGTTTCATAGTTCAAATCATACTACAATTACACTATCAACCTCAAACATGACCAAATGTTTCGATGGAGCAACCTCCTGAATAAATGCTTATCCTGAGAAAAGACATCTGATCTGATCTACTCAGAATTTTACAAAAGATGTAACTGGACAATTTTTAACTGAAAACAAAGTTCTGGCTTGAAATTAGAAGATGGGCTGTTTTCGCACCTCCACTAACACACAGCAATAAACAGTACTTGTGGAATAACTGCAAAGTGAGTTTCCATCTAGCTTTGACACTAGTTTACCATCACAAGAACTGTTTCATTGTAATATTTTTAAAAGCCATCCTAGGATCTATTCTCAAGTCATCAGCGTGAAATTTTCTACAACACCAGCACAATGGGCTTTTAATGCCCTCACTGAATGCCAACAGAAGAAAGTACCCGGCATCCCTAAGGAATCAACATGCACAACTACTGAACTCTTTTTCTCTCCCTTTCTACAAAGGTACGACAACCAATCATGGGGGATTAAACCATGAGACATGGGCTCACCTGAGTAACCGGGCCTTGTTCTGTTGGTAGTCACCTCTTAATACTCACAAGAAAGTTCAGAAAACCTAAGGGACCAGGCAACTTTCTTTGGCAATACTAGTCACCAACTCATTAGAAGTTCTCAGCCCTGCTTCCCCATTATAAAAATGAAGGCACAGAGTAATTTTCCTCACCTTTTTGAGAAGCCATTTCCTGAGCTACTATTTAATTACATTGTCCTTTATTATAGAGGATAGCTATAAACACAAAGAAACATTAATTATCGCCAAGTATTAGACCGGAGCATGGTAAGCTAATGGGCTTTTTAAATGGAACTTGTCCAATTTGAGATGTGCTTAAGAGTAAAGTACACACTGATTTAAAGATGTCATAGAAAAAAAGTTAAAGGTCTCATTAATTCTTTAATTATATTTTAAAATGACACTGTTTGATATGTCAGATAAAATAAAATTAAAAACTACAACTTCAATAAATTCAATTTTTCTTTTATTTTTATTGTGGTTCCTTGAATAGTTTAAATTATTAAACACACTTAATACTATTGAGCAGTTGTAGCTTTTGAATTTAGCCAACTGTGTTAATATAAATTAGGAATACCAATTTCCCTTTTTATATGGGCACTTGTATGCAAATAAGCTGCTAAACAATGGAAACTTTCTACTAAATGGGTTGTATGGTCTACTCTGAGACATGAATTGTTTTGGTAAGTTTTTGGTTTACACAAATTACACTGACTAGGTAACTACAGACAACAATGCTATATCACCTATAATCCTAGAGGATATAATTGAAAATATAATGCTCTAAGATAAAACACTGTCTGAATACTACTATAATCTAGATCTGCTACATACTGAAGTCAGCATGTCTAGTCTATGACTTCTTTTTTTTGAGATGAAGTTCTCAACAAATTGCCCATACTAGCTTTGAACTCTGAATCTTACCAAGTAGCTGGGATTACATTCATTGCCACCATCTCAAACTTCTAGACCACATTTCTAAAAGTTTATTAACTAAACTCCTACAAAGCCTTAATTTCATCCTATGAAATATGTCAGATATAGGATACTTTGTTTTGCTATTTAATGACTACAGAACTTTTCTCCAAGTAATAATAAATATTTATGCTTTGCTGTCACTATTTTTTTACTTGATTGTTTTTCTCATCATTTTGAAGAAAAGAATAGCACCAAGGGTTCAATTATTTCTCTTAAAAAGTCTGTTACCAAAGATGGTGATAAGTTTCCTTTTCCACGTCAATGTATTTAAAGACACCCAATTCCAAACTTTCAGAGAAATAATAGCAGAAGGTTTACTCAATCTATGATTACAAGTTTCTGTTTCAAATCCTGAGATTTGTTTCCACTAACTTATCACAAAGCACTATCCATTTTACACTGTTGCATATATGACCCAGTAACAACTCTAACATAAGCTAAATTTTATTTTAATGGTAAGCAGTATTAAAATGTATCTTTAAGTTATAATTTCAATCTAGTCTGAAACTTCATCAGGGATATCAGAAGTGAGCATCAAGTCTAAAAAAACCAAAGCACTACTCCTGTATTTGTCCACATTTTACTTCCTATTTCCAAATTCCCAAAGTCTCCTATGAATTACCAACTTCATTTTCGTCAAATCTTTTATTCTCTATGGAATAGCAATAAATGAATACTTTTTGACAAATTAATTAGCAAGAGACGTGACACTAATGGCCAAAGTAACATCTTAGAACAAAGACTATTGTGAAAACTCCTTCTCCTTATTGCCCTTTATCAGACAGTCTGTTCCAGAAAGATGTACAACAATGGAGGACCCTTGCTTTGGTATCTATAGACTTTATACATACCCCTGGTAACTCTGCTTAGGTTCTAGTTTCATGAAAATGTATTAAAAATAACTCAAAGGACCAAAATGTATAACAGATATTGTGAAATAGGAAGAAAATGTTCAAATAGGAAGGGGAACTAGGGAAGTGGGAGGGGGACAGGAAGGAAGAGAAAAGAAAACTAATGAGAAAAGAAGGGAAACATGGAAGCAAAGCTTTCATAAATAATCAGAGGAAGAAAGGCTGAAGGGGTTGAAGGGAGGGGAAGGGAATGGGAAAAAAGAAGAATTAAGATATATCATGTACAGGTACAAATTCCCTATGATGAATGTGATCACATTGTACATCTAAAATGCACCAATAAACTAAATTAATTAAAAAAATAACTTGCAGGTGTGTTTCAATGTAGCCACATTACAACCGTATTAAAATCTGATGTCAGATGGAAAATTATCAAGACACCATAGTTATTTTCACAGAAAATTTCAAGTGCCTTTAATTTAAGCTCATTTAATATCCAAAAAGAATTTCCTCAAAGGCAAAGTAAGAAATCATACGTAAGTGCCTATAGTAGACTAAAAAGTGAACACAAAACCTTGCAACTCTTCCAGCAAAGGACAGTCTGGTTTTTTTTTTTTATCTTGTTTTTGAATCAATTTCCTAAGTAGCAGAATGTAAGAAACTGACAATCTAGGAATTCTGAGCCTAGACTGAATGTTTTCTCTCTTTTTTCTTGAGTGCTTGTAGCCGTCCTGTGAATAAGACCAGGGCAGGTGTTGGATAATGACAGACAGGTCCTAGTAAGGCTGCCTGCCGCTAACTGCTAACTGCTAGCCAGCGGCAGAAGCAGAGTCACCAAGCTGAATGGCAACTGATCAAACACATTAGTGAGTCCAGCTGAAACAAACAGAAGAAAGGATCAGCAGTCCAGCTCAAACTGTACCCCCAGAACTGCGAGGGACATAAACAGTGGCTGTTTTCAGGATAGTCTGTTTCCCAACGAAAAGCTAAAATGATATGGTTCACTGTGACAATAAACTTTTCAATTCAGGTTTAGATTTGCCCCTACTTACTATTATTACACTTGCATCTTCTAGTTCCACTTCTAACATAACCTTGCCATCCTCATCATGCCTAACCATCCTCAAACCATAAATCTGTCTCTTCCAAACTGACTGCTATCCAAAGACCAGGGAAGAACTTCCACAAAGGTCTTCTGTTCCTCCTTAGTCATTTTAAAGAGCAACTGGTTTCTTCTAACTTCCTATTCACAAGAGTAAAAGCACAAGTGCTAAGTAAGAAGAAAAGCAGACAAAGAGCAAACGAGAATTTTAATATTCAGATAGTCATTAAAATAAGAAAAACATTTTTAACAATTATACATGTTATATCTGACAGTTAAAATAGTTTCACTACTTAATTTATCCATTGTTTAACCAGACTTTATTTTATTTTATTTTGTTTTTTTTTTTGGTACTAGGGATGGAACTCAGGACCTCACACTTGCCAACAGGCACTTACACTGCTGAGCTAAATCCCCAGCCCCTATTTAAACAGACTTTAAAAGAAGGCATTTGTTTATAAATTAAAAGCACTCATGGACAGAAACAACCCAGACAATGAAGAACTTTTTTTAAACGATTTATCTCTATGTATGCTCAATTTGATACAGAAACAGCTTCACAACTGATGTGAATCTAGAAATTGCTTCTTTTAAGAAATACATCATCACTTCTCGGCCTTTTGGCTAAGACCAAGTGTAAGAAATACATCAATAATGAAAATAAACAAATATACTACTCGACGGTCTGTTGAGAGCTCAAGATTTTACTCAATAATAATGAAAATGAGTATTTAGCCTTTATATTCAAAACAGAAGAAATACTTTTTAATCCAAAAAAATGATGAGACAGTACTAGCATTCTACAGCCTAAGAAAACAGAAGTCACTCCAGGTGTTCTGGAAAGCCTTAGCATTTAAGATTCCTATTTCTAGGTTTTTAGCCTCAATCTGGTGAGTGAAGTTTTTGTATAAAAAGGAAATCAGAAATAAAAAGGAAACCGCATTGCTACTGAACTATTGCTACTGTTTTAATTCTTCTAACTTTGGATCACCCAAAAAGCGGAAGTTTTAAGTGGAAGAGAAGCTGTAACTGTATTAAAAGAAAGGTACAATTACAGAATAAACTCTGAAGGTCTTTCCCAGTAATAGTTACCTAGGTAAGTGTTTCCTATTAATGTTTTTATAATAATCTACTTAATTTCAGATTTGGTACATATCCAACAAGCGCTAACTATATGCCAACAGTTTTAAGTGAATGGACAGAGATGTACTCTACCATCAAGAAGCTATACTGGAGGTAAAAGGACAAAAGTGGATTTCTTTTTTTAACATGTTACAATAATTCTTGATAAGCACTATATATAGATCATACATTTTAAAAATCATTGGCTTTCAGTTCAACACTTAGATTGCTTACTGGATTTCTTTCTGAAATTAAAACTAAATATGCTTAAAACCAAGTATTCATGGCTAATTAAAACCAAATAAGGCTATTTTTTACATTCAAGCTCTCCTAGCCAGCCTCTCCATCTTCTATGTAAGGTTCTCACACTTCTAAGAAAGAAGAACGTTTATTTTAATAATTTTTTAGATCTAAAGGATAGCTGATTTCCAAACTTTTGCCTCAACCAACAAATATTTACATGTCAAACTCATCTTTTTTTTCTTTTCACTTGATCATGTAAACATCTTCACACAGAAATAAACCCAAGAAAAAGGATCATGTGACAGACATTTATTGGGTCCAAAAAGATGAACATCACTCAGTATTTACTGAATGCCAACTACATGCCAAGCTCTGTATGTAATGAGAGAAATAGAGGTGTTTTAGAGTACCGGTAGATAGATGAGAGCTAAAAGCAATCCACTACTCACTAACAGAAACTGGAGATTCTTCAAACTAAGAAATTAAGGGGGAACTGTTCCTACAGAAGTCAAAACATGCACTGCCTGAAGTGGAAAGAGTACCAATGCCTGGTTGTGAAACCACAGATCAGATCATTTTTGCTATATATACTCTTATCTTTCTTTTAAGGTTATTTGATAAATAGCCAATAATCTTTTTAAAAAGCATTATTCAAAAATTTTTGTACTAAGAGGATTATTCATAAACCTAATGTGGTTTATTAATTTTTAATCCATTTAAATAAAACTTCAGTCTATCAAGAAAGCTAACTATTATTACAAGGCTGAGTTTTCTGGTGATTCTTTTATCCTAATGGAAAAATACTGATAGTGAAACAACAGAAAGAATTTCCATGGTATGTTTGCAATTACTGTAAGGACCAAACCCTGGCCAGAGAGTTGCCCAATTTATACATACATTATTTGTAGCATTTATTTTACTGCAACTATGTGTCTTGTATACATAAAGAAGTGTAGGTTAGTATTTCACTTGAAACAGCCTTGAATGAGTTTATGTTGAGTAGTTTCAGGCAAAATATACAAATGTACATAAGAGTGACTTTTCTATTGTAACAGTTTAATTTCAATCATTTATGAAATAAACATAAAAACTATTGTATTAAAAGCATAACAATATCAGATTAAGTACCATGTAACATATGTGTAAATACATTGGCAATCCTGGAGCCAGCAGTAAGAAAGACAGACAGGGATCCAAGGACCTAAAGATCCATAATCATAGCTCAGCACTTCATGAACCCCATGGCACCGTAAACCAAGTCACTGTATGTCTGAAGAAAGAATATACAAGAGACACCCTGACACACCCCTGTAATACCAGCACTCTGGGGTGCTGAGGCAGGAGGATCACAAGTTTGACCCAGCATGGGCAACTTAGTGACTTAGCAACAACTTGTCTCAAATGAAAAATAAAAAGAGCAGGGAATGCAGCTTCATGCAAACACCCAGGGTTTAACCCCAGTACAGAAAAAAAAAAAAAACAAAGACAAAACAAGAATAGAAAGAATACACAGCCTTCAACCGAGTCTCAAAGTTTGTGTGACACCAAAATCATCAAGGATCACGGTTTTGAAGGCCTAGAAACAGGCATCACAGTGGCAGAATAGAAGCTCTGCTCAACCTTCACCACTACAATTACTGGGTTACTTTCTACTGTCACTGAGAAGCAAGGAGAGGGATTGATTAAGTCTGTAATCTCCTTGGTTTAGGGAGACAGGTGTGAAAGAGACAGACACACACCATCTACTGGAACAAAGCAAAGCCTTTCTCCTAAGGAAAGGCTTCTCAGGAGAGGCGCCACCAGAGGCTTCTGCTGAGTGTTTGTTATATGACTCTAGTAGTATAAGCTTTAGCATCTACCACAACAAGCTGACAATCCACAAGAAAAGAACATGTAAACAAAAAGGTGCATAAAAAGAACGATTAGTTCCACTTTAAGAAAAAGGTTGACTAGGAAGTTTTATTAAGCATAGTTGTGAAGGATAACAGGAAATGATCCAGCCAGGTGGGGTGACGCAATGCCTATAATCCCAGCACTCCTGGAGGCCAGCCTAGGCTACACAATGAGTTCAACACCAAACTGAGCCATATAGTAAGACCCTGAGACAGTTGATCAGGTCATCAAAATGTACTACAAAGCAAGGAAATGGTAAGCAATGGAGCCCAGGGTGGGCTGAGGGCTACACAGGGCAAGGACTGGCTTTATACAGCTAAAGCTGAGGGGAAAATGGGGGCTGATAAGGGCAGCGTACAGAACCTAAAGTGGAAGAGGCAGGCAAGTTTATAAGAGGATTACACACTCTGCTACAGACCTTGGATTTCACCCAGCAGGGAACAATGCAAGGCCTGAAGGAGAGCTCCATGAAAGACGGAGCACCTCTATTCAAGAATCATCTCTGCATTGTGAGAACAGCCTCAAATGTATCAAAGTTTTAACTACACTGATTTCTATTACAGAGTCATTTTAAGAAGAAAAGCAGAATTACCTCAGAATTGGTATTAGTGTACATAATCCCCATTATTGTTACCTTTTCACAACATAATACAGACTTATGTACATGAACAAAGTATAATGGCATCTAACATCTAATTTTAGTTATGAATTATCTTAATCTAAATGCACATAAAAAATAATAAAGATGGTACACAGCAAGTATTCAACTATTTGCTATTGGAAGTATAATATTTGCTGTAATTATGTGCTAGTGATGATTAAGGAAAACATTTGTTAGGAATAAGAATATGGTTAAATTATCACAAATATCCCCATTATAAGACAATTTTAAAGAATCACATTCAACAGGTTAGTTCACTCAGCCACATAGAAACTCTACAGAAGGTTCAATTCAGTATCGGACCTCCTAGGGAGATATGCCATAGCTTACCTGGCAAGTATATGTGTATACGTTTCTAGACTTTCTATCACTGCTGTAACTGGACAACTGCCAATTCAACAAACACAGGCATGTGCTCCCGAATAGCAGTCTTTTCAAGTCCATTTATTTCTAGTAACAAAGACATGCAAGACTGTTCTTTGCAGCACTACGTCTTGTATGGTGAGTATGTAATATTTACAACCAACATGTTTTTTTCTTAAAAATACATTAAAGTAACTACAAATAAAAACAAAATGCCAACTAAGGAAATAAAAAAACCTTGACAACTCCAGCATTACCAACTAAAATAATCCAGTAAAAATAACAGGAACTAAATGGTTAAGAAGAACTGTCATGGAAAAATACCTAAAACTCTTAAAATCTATTCAGTTTTCATCACTGTGCTAAGTGGGCATGACGGAAAGCACAGACCAGGTATTACTTGAATCTCTCTGTACACAAGCCAGTCATTAAACTACGAACATCCAACCCTTAAACATTTTTAGAACATAAAAATGGTTTCTTGCCCACAGGAGTGAGAACTGCCACTCATTCTGGTGGTCTCACCATATACCGGATGGCTGGTGAGGCCAGCTGCAGAAGCCAAGGAGCGAGGAAGACAATGCAAGAGAACAAAGGCAACAAATAGCTGGATTCAAAAGGGAAGTACAAATCAGGTTAG
The DNA here is from genome assembly GCA_004027295.1 of Dolichotis patagonum. Taxonomy (NCBI): domain Eukaryota; kingdom Metazoa; phylum Chordata; class Mammalia; order Rodentia; family Caviidae; genus Dolichotis; species Dolichotis patagonum. The sequence goes on from PVJX010019966.1 coordinate 17,613, forward strand.
GTTCAGCTTCCCAGGAGATTAAACTGATTTTGAAGGTTAGCTGGAACCTTAATAACCACCTTAAACCCTGTTTTGCCAAGAGGAGGCTCCAGGCAATTAACATTCCATATGTTTCAGCACTTTTACTGATAACCAACACCATGCTTTCAGTTGCAAACATACATAAGACACCCGAGCATCACAGTGAAAGCACCTATACTCACTATGATTCACTCACTACCAATCACTTCACTGGAGTAATTCTGAGTTGTTTTAACACCATCACTATTAATTCTGAAATCCTTCTCTCTTAATTAAGAGGCAGTATGTCATTCTGAAAAAAAATGAAGACTCTTACATTCAAGACTCCTTCAAGACCAAGCATCAAATGTAGGGTTAAAGTCTCTAACCCAGCTTCACCCAAGTACTATTCAGCTAGGAGTTTCCCAAGAGGCTTCTTTGTAATATCTCTAGATCATTCTTGAAAGAGACAGAGGGCAGCAATAGGATAGCTTTGTGTTACTATCCAAGTGGGACTGGGCAGGTTACTTAGCCTCTTGTGAGTGCTTCCCTTATCTGAAACAGATTTACAGTATTTATCTGGTACTTCTAAGAAATAAAGTAATACACATTGAGTGTGCAGAAGAGTCCCTGGTTATAATTTTATTATACTGATGCTCAGCATCATTATCATCATTACCACCTAAACCACAGACTGAAAGATCATAGTAGAAGTTGTTTCTACCCCATGCTTTCCAGATCCTGGTTCCTACATGTTATTCACAACTCCATATACTGAAGGCACTGCAAAATGTCACATCACATTCTGCTTCACAACATAACACAACCTTCACAGTTTACATCCCAACATTGTCTCCTCCCAACTAGACTTTTTTCACTCAGCACTTACAGCATCAACTTGTTAAATACCACAGAAATGACTACAGAAGAGTTGACCTTGTTTCCTTTCAAAACAATGTGGGATTTCCTTAGGATTTCTAATTAGATCCTACTTTCACCTTAAAGATCAGGGGAGGATCCTTTCTCCAGCAGATTATTACCCTGCCCTGCCTAGATTCACAATGGCACACACAAGAAGGAGCACATTGTCGCTCCTGAAACAAGCATACTACCATAACAGAATTTCTGCCAAGGCCTGATTTTCAATCTCACTGTAGCTGAGAACTTTTTTTTTCCTCTCTCAAACTTTCCTAGGAGATGAACAAAAAGGAGAAGAGGACAGCAGCTGCTGCCACTTAAGGGAGGAGACAGTAACACAAAAGCCCTTTCACCAGCAAATTTCTTAACTCCCTAACCAGGCCTCCCACCACTACCTATTTAAGTTCATGCTGCCAGGAATTCTAGACTGGTTCCAGCAGAGGGAATTGCTCCCACCACACGAGCCACACTCCCAACGGCCAGCCGCCCAGCTATTCACCACTCTTAGACTTTTGGGTCATGATACATGGCCCATTAGTACCCTCTACCTTCCATTTCCTGTCATAAGAGAACAGGCAGTAGTAAAAAACCATAGGTCCTTGGACATATGCACAATATCCTACTTTTCAGTTAGAAAAACACAGTTTAAAAACTTGAATAACTAAAGTATGAAAATATTCCTGCCAAGACAGAAGAGAATATAAAAACATTTTCTCTGTCAATGAGGTCAGCAATCAGCTTAGTTTGGATAAGAATTTCCTTCTTTCTTCTCTGTGATGTGAATGCACTCATCCAGTATCCATCGAAGAAAAGCCAGGAGCCCATCTCTAAATGGTGACATATGAATAGTGCACTTCCCATAAAGATGCGGCCATTTTGTCTGAAGAAAAATCCAGTCTTCACTGTCTTTCCCGTATTTCATGATTTATCTTGTTGTAACAGTTACGTCCATTAATTATTCCAACAATTTCCATCAAAATATGTTAAGTTTCAATCCTGAAATCGTAACTGAGATTCTAAAAGTAACACAACATTACAAAGTTTAAAAATGCTCTTATCTTAATGAAAAACACAGTCTCCCCAAATAAAGAGAGCCAGAAGGGGAAACCCTCCCCCTGGGTGGCACTGTACTAACAGCTAAACACAGACAGAAATATTCTAGACTGAAAAAGAAACATACCTGGGGGCATCTCATCACCATACATCAGCCAGAGACTCAGCCAAACACTGCTTCAACACAAGTTTCACTAACAATTATAAACATCTTTTGGATAAGCATTTTTCTAGATGCTACTTTAGTTTTAAATATTAACAGCAGCAACAAAATATGCAACTTCTTCATCCTCAAGCAATAATTAACTTGACGGGTATCCATCAGCTAATGAGACTAAACAGGATGTATTCTTAACTTTGAAGCTTACAGCAGAGCAAGTAAAAACATTTTTAAAGTAAAAATGAGAAGCATAATGTCAGGCAAAGCTAAATGTAAAATTATACATGCTTCAAAGATAGTTACTCCAATAATATTTGTATTGAATCTACTTTAAGGGAAATATAAAGAAGTAATTAGAGCTCTGGAAATTGTCTCTCTGGAAAGTCTGACTTTCCAAATAACTTTCTGAGTAACACTCAATCCTTCCAAATCTCAAATAGAAGAGCAATCATGTGAGCATGGATTTGTCACAACAGTTCACTAATACCCAGCGACCTATCCAGAAAAAGCACATGATACAGAGAGAGGTTATCAAATGCACAAGTGACTACCATCCTTCACTACCTCCCTGCAAAACCAATTAGGAAACATGCATAAGATCTGGAGAACAGCCTTTGATGACACCGATCTGGGTAGAATTTATATTAAAAAAGCTATTTTTCAGGGGGTACTTTAGGTTTAAACAGATTTAAAGAGAAAAACATCTTAAAAACAGTGAAAACTAACTTCAAATTGCTGAACTGTTCTACTGCATGACATGCATTTTTTCTTCCGTGAAATAATGCTATCATTACCAACGATCCTGTTCGAAAATCTCTAAAATAACTTTTTCTGATAACTTTACTGCCCCAAATACAACTTTTAAAGTTTACCAGTCTAATGTGTCAGTATTACTGTATCACTTATTGAATTTCAAAAAGCAAATAAACACTAATCTACCATACACTGAGTATTTTCCTCTGTAATGCAAGGACTATAGAATACCTGACCAAGAAATTTCCAGTTTCTCTTATTTAAATGTCATTATTTACACGAATGCCTAACAGTGGTTTATACAGTTGCCAATCATACTACCCTAATTCTGCCACCTCCTCCTCCTCCCTAAATTACCACTGGGAAAGTCTGGCATTGCGTTTTAGCTCTGAAGACTATCATGGAGCTATTTCAGGTCACTGCCTTATTTGGGTGGCTGTTTCCTTTTTTTGCTTTTTTTCTTGGTAACAAGAATAACCCAATTCCTTAAGTCTGTAAGTGAAAAACTGTAGTTTCTAAATGGTTCTTTATAAAGTAACAAAGTCAAAGGCAGGGTTCATATAATTTAAGTCACAAAGACTATGTAAATTAACATTTGGGTTCTACTTTCTGACTCAACTTTAACTTATAACAGTTTTTTTTTTTTTGCAGGTTTTAAAATCTACTTTAGAAACAAAAAAGTAAAAAATACTACTCTTAGAAAATTTATAAAATCATAGTTTCAACTTCACTTCTTAACCTTTGGATATTTTTCTATATTGACATAATCCTTGAAAATTCTAATTTATATTGGACAGCATGACAAAAAAATCATTCTACTTTTTAGATGAGTAATTGCCAAACACCACTGCTTATTTTACTTTCTCTTCAATTAAACTACAAAAATCTTAAGTTATATAATCTGTAGATTTCCTACATCTAACACGTTAATGGTGTATAATAAATTAGACAAAGAATTCATTGCATTAATAAAAGCACAACAGAAAACCACAACCTCCAAAATACCTACTTCTAACACAAGTTACACTGTTCATGTGCTATAGGCCTTCAGATGTCAGTATAAATACTGGGGTGAGTGTTGACTAAAGAATGTTGGAGGTTTTTGTGGATGTGTGGCATTACCAAATAAATAAAATTTTAGAAGTTTCCTTTTATAATGAACAGATTTATAAACCCAACATCAATGAAATTAGTGAAAGCACTGAAGTCCACCTATCACTTTTTAGTACTGTGATTACTCAGTTTTCTTCTACTTACACTTTCATGTTCAGAAGGCAGAACATTTAAAGTCAAAATATGTATTAATTTCTTCATTTTTTATTAACATTTATTCAGTAGCTTTTATACACCAGGCACATTTGTGAGGCTTTGAAGACAAAAAATGTGTAAGCTAAAACTGACCCTAAAAAAAAAAAAGAAAAAGAAAAAAACCTACCCTAGAAGGCTCACTCACTCCATCAGGGACAATAACAATGTCTACACAGCCAGAGTAACGTATGCAGAAGTGTGAAGCATACACCCTCACATCAATAGGAGATCTTAGAGACCCTAGTTTTAGAACTTTATTCTAGATGAAAAAGCAACACAACAAAGGATTGCTACCATTTCCAAAAAATATAAAAAATGTAGCACATAGTAGGAGCTTTTCTTTTTTATTCATTGCATCTTCACAAGAATCTTGTGGTTATTTTGAGTGTCTCCATTTTATAGATGAAAAAGTTCAAAAAAATATTTCACTTGTCCAAGACAATGAGCTAACAACTGAAAGAACCAGGATTTTAAACAAGGTATTTTCATTCAATATTCCTTTACTTACTTTAACTTCTCAAACTTACTTTAATTCCTTACTTACTTTAACTACTCAAACAAAACCTGAGGGACGTACCAGGTAAGCAGATCACATTATTCAAGTTTTAGCATACAACCTTCTCTGTATTGCACAATTGTGCAATAACCTGCGAGTGGCATGGTGCTGGTGACTGTAGTAAGTGTGCATCTGCAAACACATTAACTTGAAAAACACCAAAGGGGCTTCTTAAAGTTACCACAAAATCACAATGATGTTTTTAATGATACAAAGTACAAACTTAGTAATGAGTATCACTGGTGAAAAGTTCAGTATTCTATCAGTTGTTTTATGCTCACTTAATTATCAGGGCTCCCTGGGTTCATCTACATGGTTTTATTGCACTAAGCATACATATAATGCAGCAACAGAACAAAATATGCATACATTTCTATTCTGAAACCTACAGGAGATCAACTGGGAACTGAGAAAGAACTATCATAAGGCAGATGTAAAACCAAAACGTTGGGGGGGTAATCAAAAACAAGAGTAATACAAACAGACTTACCTGTTTCTTCATCTATCTTGAAAACACCAACACCAGAACCATCTCTAATGGAGTAGCGGATCTCCCCATCTCTTCCTGTGTCTTCGTCATGGGCTGACACTGTCATGACTGACGAACCAATAGGGACATCTTCTTTCACTATACCCTTTTCCACAAAGCTGGAAAACACAGGTGTGTGTAAGTTCTCATTCACATCAACCACCTCCACTTCCACATAACATGTGGAAGATAGAGAAACGGGCTTCCCTTTGTCTTTGGCCCTCACTGTGAGATTATACACTTGCTTCCTCTCAAAGTCCAACTGCTGTACGATCCTGACTGCTCCACTGAGTTTATCCACATCAAAGTTTCCTTCTCCGTGGTCCAGAAGGCTGTATCTCACTTGGCTAGACTGACCTAAATCAGGATCATAGGCTTCTAACCACATGATTATGGTTCCTTCTGGCAGATCTTCTCGAACTTTCACCCGGTAGTTAGGAGGAATAAACTTGGGTGGGTTGTCATTAACATCTTCTAGTGATACTTTCAAAAGTACAGTAGAAAACAGCTGGGGTTCTTCCTTGGCTTGATCCCTGGCTTCAATCTTTAAGTAATGCACATGCTGCACTTCACGATCCAAAGGGTGAACAACTTTAACAACCCCAGTGATGCTGTCGATTGAAAACTGATCTGTGTCTGTCAGAATAGAATATGTCACGTGTCCATTGGACCCTAGGTCTCTGTCAGTGGCTTCAACCTGGATGATGTCACTGTTTATTTCTTTGTCTTCGCTCACTTCAACAAAATAGCTCTGCTGTAGAAATTCAGGTGGATTATCATTGGCATCCAGAACGATGACATCTAAAAGACGCCAGGCTGCCTTCTGTGGAATACCAAGGTCATAAACAGTAATATTCAGGGTGTATTTGTCTGTTGTTTCACGATCTAGTGGAGATAAAATTTTTAGCATTCCTGTTTCCATGTCAATAATGAAGCAACTATCCTCATTTCCTCCAGATATAGCATAGACGAGTTTTCCATTGAAGCCAGAGTCAAGGTCAGTAGCATTCATAAAAATTATATTGGAACCCACAGGTTGGCTTTCCTTTACCTCGATACCTGCTGGAAGAGTGTTTCTAAACTGTGGAGCATGAGTATTGACAGAGTGGGAATCAAAGAAAATATCCTCGGCCTCCCCCTGACTGTGTAATTTATTTGCCTGCAGGAGTTTCTCTGCCAGCATTTTGGCAACCCCAGTCTCTTGACACTGCAAGTTTACCGGCTTGCGACTGGCGGCCACAGTTATGTTGATATATAAAGGCGTGGCAAAATTTTCTCCATCTGTGGCTGTAATTCTCAGACTGTGAAAAGACACCTTTGCACCTAAGCCATCCACTAGTGACTGCTTTAATGACAAAACTCCAGAGTTGGGGTTTAAGTCAAACAACTCTAATTCATTTCCAGCTTCAATCTGATACCGTACCAACTGAAGTTCATCAGCATCGATAGCAGAAACAGTAGTTACCTGCTCCCCCACACTTAGATCTCTGGGAACTGTTCCTTCACAGTTTATCTTCTCAAACAAAGGTGTGTTGTCATTCAAGTTATTCAGAGTAACTGTTGCAAGAACTTCAACTTCCCGGCGGTATGGCAAGCCCCAGTCTGATGCACGAATCCTTAGAGTATAAACTCTAGGCATCAGTTCATAGTCCAAATTTTCTGAAGTGCTCACAGCACCAGTGAAATGGTCGATTACAAATGGCACAGGATTTATATTTGCAATACTGTAAGTCACATACCCATTCTCACCATCATCAGGGTCCACAGCACTCACTCTCAACACAGTAGTACCAACGGGTGCATTCTCATCAAAAGATGCTCTGTATGCTGTCTGCGTAAACTCGGGGGGATTGCTATTTGCACTTAAGACTTTAACCAAGACTTTGGTAGACGCTTTTCGGTCACCTGTGGTTACTTCAAATTCAAAATGAGACACCTGCTGTCTTTTAATTGGTTCTAAAATGGAAATGAGACCAGTGTTGGGATTTATACTGAATTTAGCTTTTCCAGGTGTACTTTTAAAAACATACCTCAAATGGGAGTAACTGGGAATGGCTTTTACCATGACCACAGGTGTATTGGGAGGAGCAAATTCACTTACTTCTGCTCTGTAAACATCCTTTTCAAACTTGACTGGCCCAACTCTGAACTGTGGAGAAGTCACATGAATTACTTTTACTGAAGAAAACTGGGGAGGAATTCCTTTATCTTTAGCCTGTAGCGTCAGATTATAGCCAAAAGGACGACTATCCCAGTCAATGCTACTAATGGCTTTGACTTTATACTCTTTACTCCCTGGAAAGGACCTTACTGTTCTAAACTGTTGAAGAAGGTCACCTGCCACAATGCTCAGAGAAGCTATTTCCCCATTGGCACCCTGATCACAGTCATCCACGGTCACAATTGCATATGTTGGGTCTCTATCCAGTTCTGATGGTGACAATGTCACTGCTGTTATCACAGGAGCACATTCATTGGCCTGTTCCACGTGAACCGTTAGCTTGGCCAAGCTGCTAATCCCACTGCTACCATACAATTTCATTCCACGGTCCACTGCAAGGATTTCTAGCTCATAGAGCTGGGTCTCCATGTAATCAAGTCTACCGGTTAAAACTACTGCACCACTGGTTGGGTGAATAGCAAACATGTCTGTTCGGTCTTTAAAACTGTAGTAAAATTCTCCGTTAGTTCCTATGTCTGCATCTGTGGCACTGACTTTTGCAATACTGGTCCTTATAGCTGTGTTTTCAGGTAAGGAAACACTGTATGAGGTGGGTGAGAATAACGGTCTCAAGTCATTTGTATCCAACACTTGCACCCTGACCTTTGTTCGCGCTTCAGCATTAGTGTTTTTCTCAACTGCTTTGACTATCAGTGTGTAATGGTCTTTCACTTCTCTATTGAGAATAGCAGTATTTCCTCCTTTGGTCCTTATTCTTAGAAAGCAAAAGTCTCCAAGAATGTACTCTTCAGCTTTGAACAGGTTTTCATTGTCTCCTGAGACAATTTTGTATCTTAATTCCCACGATGGATCTGTAATGTAAATACCCATCTTTACAGGATGCCCAACATAGGTCTTGGCAGCAGAGTTCTCATGCACAGTGACATTGTACTGGAAATGTGTAAACTGGATAGACGGAGTCTGTGCAAGTCTTTGGCTTCCATCACTGTCTCCAAAATGTTGGAGGAGGAGAAGGAGAAGCAGAAGCAAGGCTAAATGTCTCCCCATTGCTTAAATCTCAGAAACCTAAAATAGAAGAAAGAAACAGCAATTATTACTTTGGGTAAACAAAACAAGTTAGCAAGTATAAATTATTCTAAATCTGATATTTTAATAAAATATTTTTACCTACATGGAATATAAACAAAGACAATGGTTTAGGGTTCCCCCCCTGCTTTTCAAATATGAATATCAAATACTCTTCACTCTTCTAGTACTGTGTAAAATTAGTAAGCTTCACAATAATTTTTTGAATGAAAGTTCCTATTGTTCATATTTGATTCAATAATCATAATGAACATTAAATGAAAGACTGCCAACAGAACATAAATTTTACTCTTATACTTAAATCTTCAAAGCAAATATAAGCAATTATTTAAAATGTAGGCAAGTGAATGCTGCTTACATTTACATAATGAATTAAATGGTCAAGTGCTTCTAAACTTATACTATAGTATTGTGAGCACACAAAGCTTCTACTAATTGAGGAAGAAATTTCTTCAACAATGGTTGTATATGACCTTGCATCATGAGTTTGTAATCTCACTTCAAAATTTATCCTGCAAATGCGTAATTCCTTTATAAAAATAATTAACTTGACCTGGAATCGTGGCACACACCTGTAATTCCAGTACTCAGGAGGCTGAGACAAGAGGATTGTTGGGAGTTTAATATAACCTCCTGACCTACAAAAGCATGACTCTATCTCAAAAAAAAAAAAAAAAAAAAACCTTTATGTTCCCTCCTTATATCCTTATACAAAACAAGGGTTTACTGTCTTATTTAATACTATGTAACTATTTATAGGTATTAAAATAATTATCAACTTTGATATGGAATGTCTAAAATAGTAAAATGAGCACACAAAAAGGTCAGTTTACAATACAAAAACCACAATTTCAGTTGTTTTGTAACAAAAATTTTCTAAGTCAGAGAAAGAAATCTTACCCAAAGCATCAATATTTCATCACACCGCTAATGTCAACAACCACTAGAGTTCAGAAGAATATCTACTATCTTTAAAACCTGGACAACCAGTCACTCAGGATATTCCAGCAGAAGACAAGATAGACAAAAAAGCTGTGGTCACCAAAGCCAACATATGTAAGAGGTCAAATCGACATAGCAAGGTGACAGGACTACAAGAGGGTCAGAGGTTGACTTTGGAGGGAAAAAAGGAAAACTGAAGAACGGGTGTCTGACAAGCAGAGGGATAGGTCAAGTCCACTGGGACCATTACTTTCAGACCAACTATTATTTATCACACCAATAAATTTGTCTTATAAATCACTGCAGCTTCACAAAAGCCCCAGCAGCATCAAGAGGACAAAATGGTACCCTTGTAAGGTAACTCTCAAATTAATATTCACAAAATGTGAATGCTACCAAAGGTGAAGGAAACAGCAGACTGTGTAGAAATTGGTACAGCAGCATTAATTTACAGTATCTTAACCCAGCTCCTTTGAACTTTAGTCATTAGTCATTTCATCAGAAATGAGAAAGAGGAGAAAGACCTGATATGCTGAAAGCAATTAGAACCATAATTGATACTGATTCACGTTTAAGCTGCACCCTAACTTATTCATTAGCTATCACGCCTTCTCAGCAGATAGTCAGGAAGCTAGATCTCTGGCCTCTAGGGAAATATCTCCACTTAAACAAAATAAGAAAATATTTTCCCCAAACTATAGATATCTCAAATTTGGTCAACAGTACTAATCTTCATAAAAATATGACTATTATAAAATGATCTAGTGGTGTTAACAAAACTAGGAAGTTCCATTCAACCTAAAGGAATTAAGGATCTGCTATCAACTAGCACTTCACTAGGTATGTAGAATTAAAGATGAGTAAAAGCAAAGAAGTATCTCAATCCCCAAACATTAAGTAAGAATAAAACACACATGTGAAGAAAATGCTTTAAAGAACATTTAATGATGTTAAATAAGCACTGTCTTTTGTTAGAGAAAACCATATTATGTTGAAGGAGACATTACTACTCATCACTTTACTACAAATGAGAAACCCAAGATTTTTCAACAGGGGAAATGATACCATCTAACTGAAAGTGAAGAAGAATCACTCTGGTATCTGGGCAATGCAGGGCAATAAGAGCAAAAGCTGGAGAAGGTCCAGTCAGAGGACCCTGCAATACAGTAAATTGGAAACTAATGTGATTTGGAAGTGTCCCCCCCTCCCCCGAAAAGCCCATAGGGTAAAGGCTTGGTCACCTGCCTGCAGCACGCTGAAAGGTGGTGGACCGCTAGAAGTCAAGACCTGCAAGAGAAGGTTATTGAGAATGTGCCTTTGAAGGGGCTACTTGGGATCCAACCCCTTCATTCATCTCTTTGCTTCCCTATCACAAAGTGAATTGGCATCTTCCACTATCAGCTCCCTCCACGTACTTACACCACCACCAGCCCAAAGCTACTGTACCAAGCAACCACAGAAAGAAAACTCTGACACAAGGAGTTAAAACTTTTCTGCTTCTCAGGTGATTATCTCAGGTATTTTGTCACAGTAATAGAAAGCTGACTAATATCCAGAAGCCTACTGGTTTATCCAAATTAAGATTTCAAGTGGGCAGATAGATACTGGGAGGGGCCCAGTGTGGAGATATAGACTGGAGAGTGTCCAAACATGGTAGATGGTGTTGAAAACCATGAAACTGAATGAGAACACTGACAAGGAAAACACGGATAAAAGAAAAGAAAATTAAGAATGAGATCTTGTTGCTTCCCAAGATCTGAACAGCAGAAGGAAAGCACTCAACGAAGGACACAGAGTAGCCACTGAGATAAGTACAGAAACCAAAAGACAGTGGCCTGACAAGACACATCGAGTAAATAAATCTTGTAGAGCACTTGCAATCTACCTTCTGAACTTGGAAATGATCCATAAATATAGACTGGTACTACGCTGCCCTTACCACTACTGGTTTTAAAAGAAGGAAAAAAAAGCCCTAGATTTCCCCCAAGTTACAGGGAAAATGCCCAAGACATACAATTGCCAAAGCTATCCTCTCCCTATGACTTCCCACTCAATCCATTCAACATTCTTATTCCCAGCCAACATGACCCCCAAATTCCCCATTTGCCTTCTGCAACCCACCCAACACAGGACTTATCATGGCTGCAATAAACTTTTTGGATCATAATCATAACTGGGGACTTTTAAAACAGAATTTATTCTGTAAACTTAACTAACAGAATACAGTACTACTGTCATTAGAATAAATAATTTAAAGCATTCACTGATGGGGAAAAATCCACATTTTGTGAGATAGTAATAACCCTCCAGTAATATAAGCAACAATGATGAACTCAAGTTTCATTATAAAATGCCATGATCAACTGTGGCTGTTACTCTATGCAAAACAAACACTACAGCTGTGGGGTGGGGTAGTAACACCATTTCATCTAAAAAGTATGTTATCACCTAGAAGTCATGCTTATGAAAAGTAAACTCCAAAAACCATTTTAGCCTAGGGCTACACTTTGATATTGAGAAGGTGATCACACTACTTGAAATTATAGTAATTTAGGATTTCTAAAATACATTTTCCAATGTGCAAACAAAGAGTGTTTACTTAGTTCTTTAAGGAAAATAGCCTTAGGTCCAAAGCTTGAATATCTTTAGTATAGATTTCTAAAAAATCCATAAATACAGGAGAAAAAATAACTTTTGGTAACAATAAGGTATTAAAATCTTCATGTTTCTTTATTATGCTTTCTTCTTATTTCTTCTTATTAAGAGGTCATCACTCTTACATGCACAAATAGTCCTTTTCACCCTTTCACATTAGAGAAACATTATTAAAGTTTTTGTTCCATGTAAGATAAAAATGCAGAAAAATATTAACGTTAAGAACTTGGTGTTCACTCTCTGTTTGTATTTCAGCCAATACTCTTTATTTTCTAACATCAGAAACGGCATCACTACAATTTAATTTGTTGCTGACTGTGGAACTTACAATCAGGTCATCTTTTCCTTTTACAGGTACTGGAGACTGAAGTCAAGGCCTGAGGCACGCTAAGCACCTGCTCTACCAGTGTGTTAGGTCCCTACTCCTTAGTCATTTTTAATGTTCTTTAAAAGATTTCTACAAATTACAAAGAAGATGCCCACATTTTCAAAGCAATCTCACAAAGTGGTTTTAAAAAAAAGAATACCCACTCTAGGTAACTTTTTAGAAAGTTGTATGCTAAATAAAATTTAAGTGATTTCCAAAACTCATTTAATGTAGGTGAAAAAAACATAGTATTTCACTTAAAAGGCCTATTTGTTACTCAGCTATAATCAATCTATGCTTCCAAAAATGCTTAGAACATTTCAGATCTCACAGTGGAAAATTAATGAGTGGATCCTGCTAATTTTCTCGGTGCATACTAGTTTTTAACCCATCTTAACAGAATTTGCGGTAAAAATGAGGTGGAAGTTGTGAACCTAGAAAATGAAAGGCAGCCTTAACACAAATGACTTGGCATATATCACTTATTCTGATAACTTCATTTATATGCTGATACTTTTGGTTGAAGCTGAAGTGACTTTCACAGTTATTGACTGACTTTCATTTCCTCTGAGAATGGTCTACTGTCAATGCAGAACTACAAATGTGACTTTCTTACAACTTTAAAACTTCAGCACTTACATGATTTAATCAATCCAAAATACCATTCTAAAGGTTTTCTTGTCCTTTTGAAAGGGAAACAGATATCCTAGTTTTCCAACAACTTCAGTATAAAATCTAACTTGCTATATGAACCCATAAAACACATGTCAGTATTATGCAGACCACTATGTCTAGCTGTTCTGCGCTACTGCAACATAAAAATCACACATCTGAGTCTTCAGCTGGGCAAGGCATCCCTGGGCTACTCTTTTCTCTTGCCCTCTCTTTCCAACTAAAGACAGGACGAGTGTCCATCGCTCAACTTCCCAACCACCACATGCACATGCCCAGGGAGAAGCTCAAGGAATAATAGCTATTCTTGTGATTTAAGACCATCTCACCTAATGTATTTGTCTCAGCAAAGAGAAATAATGAAAATGTTTTGGAAGAGTGGTCAGTAATTAACTCTGGCCATTTCCACTACCAAATTAGTAAGGTTTTATTATGGGTCCAATTATGCTCCATATGTGCTTGGGTAAGCAGAGAGGTGTTTCACTTAATAATGGATTACGACTGTGAATGTTCCATAGATAGTAAGAAAGCGGAAGTCACTGTGGAGAAAGTCCTTCCTTTTCCTTCCTCGCCTCAAAATGTTCTCTCCACTCATTCTCTGTGTCTCCCCACCATAGAAGAGGGGACCCACCCCACCTGTAAATAGACATCCTGGTGCATGTAAATCTGCCTCTCCTGCAGTTTTTCTCCCTAACCTATTTCTGGAACTCAAACATTTTCAACAGTCCCTTCATGACTGCCATCTTTTGCTGAGTCCACAAACATGCAGTCTTCCCAACCTAAAAATAGACTCCCTAAAACCTGCATTTCCTTTAAACTAACACCCTATTTCTTTTTTCTTACACTGGCAAAAGTCTCTCAAAAAAACATTTCTCAGCATCATGTTACTTACAAGTCTAAAAACACTGCCACCCTCACAACTGCTCTACGCAAATCCTTCAGTTCTATCCTGGCAATGGAAGCAGCTTTCAGCATCACAAGCTAACATCAAATCAAATGACTTTTCCCCATTGTCCCTGTCTAATGTCACATCTGATGCTACTCAACCCTCTCCCTAGTACCCTTGAAGCTTCTGTACTGTCAAGACTTCCTGAAACAGAGGCAATACATCACATAGACACAAGAAAGGACACACTTTCCTTTATTCCCTTTAATACCCTTCCACATAGTGCCTCTTTCACCTTAAAGTTTGTCAACACAAATTTCTAACTTCCAACTCTTCTTGCACATGCATGTGTTATCACCCAGCCTCAAATCAGGAAAAACCCCATATTCCAGCCCTAATTCCCACAGGCCCTGGACCACTGCTTCTGAAATTCCACCATCAGACCTAAGCTGTACTGTCTTTTCACCTATTTCCCACTGCAAAACAACAGGTCTCACAAGTTACCCAAGTTTGCAACACAACAAATCAAACAAGAAGAAATATAAGATCTACGCTGGGCATGGTGATACATGCCTGTAATCTAAACTATCCAGAAGACTGAGGCAGGAAGATCTCGATTTGCAGCTTGCCTGCACAATTTAACACAACCCTGCCTCAAAATGAGAGAGAACGAAAGGTAAGTACAAAACTGACCTAACTATAGCCTTTCACTCATCAATCCTGTGAACTGAACCAAGTTACTTAATTGTGTGAGCTCCCTATCTTTGAGGAACTAGAGGCTGGACTAAAATACAACCTACACTTTTTAACATACTCCTTCTGAACTCCTTCCTCAAATACAGATTTTCTGCGACTTTTATTCCTACCTGCTAAATTTCCATTTCTAAAAAGTTATCTACAAGTGTCATTTTTTTCTTTCTCAATTTCTCAATTGCTTTCTTTCCATTTCTCTACCACCTAGTTCACACACACTGTGGTGTAGGCACAATACTTCTTTTTTGCAGTTCTTCTTCCTGGCTCCCATCTGAATCAAACTCCTTTGTGATATTAATCAATACTGTAGTTTGAAGATACTCAGTACTGCCTCTTGGCCTACTGCTTTAAGTATATTCTTAGCCTTAAAGATTTCTGATCATCTGATGTCTATCTACTTTCCCAATCTAGTTCAAATATTTATTCTCTATTTCAAACCAAAAAGGTTTACTTTCTACAGACTTGCAGGAAGCTTTCTCAACCCCATGAAACTGCCCGGTGGCTAGGGCTCCAACTAACATAACAACTGCATCCATCCATCATCATTTCTGAAAGAAAGCAAACATAAGTAATTTTTCTACCCTCACACACAACTTATTCTGCTCAACACTGCCTTCTCTTTTCCTCTATGCTTATCAACCCTGCTGTATACAAAACATCTTCCATGTCTTTATAAGCCAATTTAAATCAATGCCAAATATTTTGCTATATCCTACCTAGACAAAGAAAAAAGATAAATCCAGTCAAATAAAAAAACAGATGCTGATAATAAACTAAACGATAGTTTTCCTATAGATAATGTGGAACAGTTAAGTTCCTCATCTCTTCTCCATTCATCCCACCACAATAAAGCTACACCATGGTATCTACAAATTGCAAGTGTCATTTCCTCTCAGGAATTATTCCCCCATCCACCCTTCCTTCAGTACTCATCCCATCCTACATCCACCTAACCGCACGCACCCCACAGGTGGCTACAATGGGACTATCCTGCTCTTCATGGATCTCTTAGCATGCTGGACTGTGACTGTTGTTCCTTCCCTCATTGGACTCTAATTTCTAAAGAGCAGGAAATCTGATTTGTTCACCATCACGGACCATGTTTAGCCCAATGTTGGCACACAAGAGATCCATACTTGTTGGATGGGTGAATGGACAAAAGAAGAATGAGGGCCAGGGATTTAGCTCAGAGGCATAAGTGCCTGCCTGGCAAGCTTGAAGTCGCGAGTTCGCTCCCAGGTAACCCCCCCTCAAAAAAAAAGAATGAAGAACAGAGAACGGAAGGCAACAATAAACAGTGTAGAGGAGATACGGTAGGGTACATGGTAGGGTAACATAAGAAAGTAACACTTCTAGGCCGGGGATTTAGCTCAGCAGTGTAAGCGCCTTCCTGCCAAGCTCGAGGTCCTGAGTTAGATCCCTAGTACCAAAAAAAAAAAAAACAACTACCCTTTCAAATTAATAGATAAACCAGGCACAAACACTGGGCCAGTAACAACATCGCAAGTGGCTGACCCGCAGTCATCACCACCCACCTGAAAATGCTTCCAAGCTGGCTCTAGTGATGGCAGATCAGTGTCTATATT
>PVJX010019967.1:0-34045 GCA_004027295.1 Dolichotis patagonum
GGGACACCTAGATATAAAGCATAGCAACACAGATTATCTGCAAACATCTTGCTTTGGTGCAGAGCAATTGTTATGAGTGATTATCCTATACTGGTACATTTTTATTAAATAAAGTCCAGAGCTGACATTAGGAATCTTTCATTGTTTTGTGCATTCTATGGCTTCTGACTTACACCTGATGCTTGCATATCTGTCGTGTCCTGTGCTTTACTTATTGATCTTTTCCTTTTCTATTCCTGCTCCTGGACCCCAAGCAATCAATTTTAAAGTTTTCTTGTGTAGGCATTTGTAATACAACTTCTCTTTCTTCAAACTTTTTTACTTTCTGTCTAAGAGCCATTACTCTGACATGTTATTTTCTTTTCATTTTCATCTCTGAACTAGAAGATTTTCTGTTCAAGAATAATATGAATTTTACCATCAAAGAGTTACAGTATTCTAAAGGTAGCAAAAGTATAGAACAATAATAGCCAGTTTGGAGTGTGGGTTTTTAGAGAAAACCTAGGCCCACTCATTCGCTAAGTGACTCCCCCTCGCATATTATGCTTTCATGAGATTTGAAATTATTCCTTTACAAAATGACAGGTTGCTACATAGCATAGACTTTAAGTTACTTTTGAGGGTCCTCAAAGCCATGAAGATTAAATCTACAAAAGCCAAAAATGAACTGAGAACAGTATGCTAGAGCACGAAAGAGCCTGGTTGCTGTAGCCAGATCGCAAGCTTTGACAGCCATCCTGCTCACCCTCACCTCTGCTTGAGCGCTGACCATGAAATCAGTGGCACTGAAAGACAAGTGAGACTCTACGCCGGGGGTCTTAGAACAGGAGCAGAACTGAGCAGCACCCTCACAGCTCTCCACCACACTCGCATCAAGGTTGAACACCTTGCTTTCGCCTGTTCTTCCTCTGCCTGCAGGGTTGTGTTGCGGTTATATATAATTCCTCGTAAATTATGATTTCTAGTGAATTCAGTTCAGTTATTCTTTGGGTGTCAATTCAGCGTAGGGCCAGCATTTCTATTACAAAAATATCCAAAAAGAAAAATTCAACACACGCCATAGAACACTACTAAAGTAAGTAGCTTTATGCTACTTACATTATATCACCCATCGAAGGCAGAAACATATGTATTACATCTCACTGAAATATTTAAATGTTAAATATTTAAATTATCTGTGTTTTATATTTATATTTTGTTGTTCATATATATGAGCCTGCCAAAAAATGTATATATCAGGAGAAGAGGAGCTTGCATAAATATTTTAATACTAAATTTATTGATTCATCATGAGATTAATACAAGTTAACTTAATTAGAACTGCAAATTGTGCAAGTGTATATACATTTTTTTGGTGGAGTCTCTCATATCTATATATATGGACTGAACCCAAGGCCTCCACCTCCCCTGCCCTCTTTTTATCCCTTTCTATTTTGAAACATGCTCTTGCTAATTCACTAAGTTGCCCAGTCTGGGCTTGAATTTACCAAGTCATGACTCAGCCTCCCTGATTACTGAGAAAAGAATTATATATCTCCACACCAAGTTTTAGATGAGTTTTAAGTGAAATCTTTGACTATATTTTCACTTTTTATGAAATAATCATCATTGGCAACATTTGCCGGTCTCCATTAATAAAAATTCAGAGCACAGTTCAAATTTTATACTTTGTTTCATTAGGCTAATCAAATATTTCTGTTAATTTTTAAACTTTTTTATTAGTATGTGTTTGCAGTACATGCAGTTTAGTCATCTTGGCGAATGGGTATCTATCTGTACGTACCACAGCTTGTTTCTTTTTTTTAAAATCCCCTTCCCCTCTCCCCTTAATTTCCCTCTCTTGATTGTCATTCCTGTTGATAATATTAATCTTAGTTCATGTTGTGACATACAATATTTACATCCATTGAGGTTATTAGGTTCCTGTATATGGCTCATCTTTTTTCTAATTATTTTCCCTTCCCCTCCTCCTCATCTTTCACCCTTGTTCCCCTGGACTTCCCTATTGAAAGAAATCCATCTTCTTGTCTCTTCCTATCCATCTTTTATTATTCTCTGTTTGTACTTTGCCTCACTCAGATGAGAGATACCATACAGTTTTTAAACTTGTGTGTCTGGTTTATTCCATTCAACGTTGTATTTTCCAGATCTACCTATTTTCTTACAATTGTCTCAAATTTTTCATTCTTCATAGCCGAGTAGTATTCCATTATATACAGATACCACATTTCCTTTATCCAATCATCTGTTGATTGGTATACAGTCTGCTTTTAGAATTCAGCTACTATGAATTGTTCCACTATAAACATGGGTATGCTTGCATCACTGTAGTGTGATGGCTTAGGTTTTGGGGGAAGATAAGTAGAAGAAATAGTTGGGTCCTGTGGAATTTCTAATTTCAGTTCTTTGAGAAATCTTCATACTGATTTCTATAATGATTGTACTAGTCTACATTCTCACCAACAGTGTAGTAAGGTTACTTTTTCACCATGACCTCACCAGCATTTGTTATTGTTTGATTTTTAATGATTGCCATTCTTTCCAGAGTAAGATGCATTGTTTTTATTTGTACTGCTTTAGCGGTCAGAGATGTTGAATGTTTGTTCATATATTTCTTGACTATACTGCTTCCACTGTGAAGTGTCTTTTCATTCCTCATGGCCATTTCCAAACTAGGTCTTTAATTTTAAGTGATTTAACTTTTTTTTAGTTCTTTGTATATTCTACATATTAATTCTCAGTATGAGGAGTAGTAGCTGGCAAAAAATGTTTCCCATTCTGTAGGTTGTCTTTTCACTCTGCTGATTCTTTTGCTGTTCAGAAGCTTTTTAGTCTGATATAATCCCATTTGTTTATTCTTGCTATTATTTCTTATGCAGTTGAGGTTCTGTTTAGAAAGTCCTTGCCTACATTTCTGTCTTCAAGTGTTTTAGCTATTTTATCTTCCAGAAGGTTTAACATTTCTGTTTCAGTGTTTAGATATTTGTTCCACTTTTATTTTAATTTAGTATATCATGAGATAAGGGTCTAGTTTCAGTCTTCTGCACACAGAGAAGTAGTCTCCCTACCCTACTTGTTGAATAGGCTATCATTCCTCCAAAGTATTGTTGAAATGATATGTTCATTAAAACAAAATGAACCTGTTAACATGCTTCTTAAAGTTAAAACTAGAAAGATGTAATAGAAATCAAGAACACATAGGTGTTCTCTTGACATTGGAACCACTGGAAAAATTCTGTCGAGTGACTACTGTAACATTCAGATACTAGAATCATGAGTTATTTATGACACTCAGATATATAGGGTAGGGAGTGTTGAAAGAATCAAGTATTACCCTTGTGTTTGATTGACAGCTGGTGAGCATCTTGGAACACCCAGCTGAACTGAGTCAGCGTGGTTCTGGGTGTGGAAGGCTTACATGAGGTCTGTTGCCAACAGCATAAAAGGAGAACTGGAGGGGAAGAAGGCGCTGTTGGTTGTCCTGGAAAAGCTTGTCACACTGGTTTTCCTGATATGAACTCCATGATTCTCATTGTCAGAGAAGGTCAGGACCTTGCTGCCACTGAAGATGGCTGCAGTGGTCTTCTTTGGGGAAGCTCTGGTTCTTACCTTGAGCATCGCTTCCTAGCTTCAGTGCAGATTCCTCAGCCAGCTGGCACAGATCCTTCATCCCACTGATGTAAACTTTCTAGCTTCCTCCACTGACCTTTGGGCCTTCCAAGCACAGGTCCTTGATACAGACTTGCATGGCAAATTGTGGTGGGCTCTAGATCTCCTGTTGGACTCATAAAGGACATCACCATGGGCTCTAGATCTTCCGTTAGACTTGTGCAGAACACTGCCATGGGATCCAGGCCCTTGGATGGATTTTTTGGGTTTCTAGTGTGTGGACAGATTTCCTGCACTCATTTGCATTTGACTCCTTGGGATAATATTATAAAATAATTCTATAAATTATGTGTCATGTATTAAATCCTTTCTCTGTAACCCCTGAGTACAACAGTCCAAAAGATGGCAGCAGGATAGGATGGGAAAATTATCTGGTATAGATCTTATAGTTTTATGAGGGTCTCATATTGAGAGGATATATCTAGAGGAGTTTACCCATAAGCAGTAACAAACTCCAGCATCACATAAAGATGTTCATCAGATGAATTGTATTGCTTGCTGCTTTCATGACATTAGTATGTTGCAGTACGTCATCTGTTTGGAACCCAAACAATGCAAGTAGCTAGGAAAGCTTAGCACTTGTCAGAATTTTAGCTCTCGGTTATTATACATTTATTTTATAATAATAAATCTTTTCTCATGATGTTATAGGCAGGGTTCTAAAATTCAGTATGTGGCAGATAGAAGTAGAACTGCTCCTGTGATCAGTTGTCAGCCTCCTAGCCCCCAAAGTGACACCTGAGATCTCTGATGAAGCTTAGGACATCGGAAAAAAATGACTTGGCTTAAGTCTTTGGATTTATAGATATCTAAATCTGACTTCAGAGAGAAGTTAATTATCCAACTCAGGGTTGCACAGCTTGGGGAATTAGGCATGTGATTCATAACTGAGCATTTTTCAATAGTAGGAATTGATAATTGGTACTTTCACTGTGATCACATATTGTTATGGATTCAGAGACCCAAGATCCTCAAGAATTATAGTGTCTGGTAAACTGTTAATGTAGGCCTAGGAATAAATCCCTGTGGGAAATGTGTCTAAATATTGAATATATTCAACCAATTAAAGCTCACTACAATGAAGTCGTTAAAATATTAAGGCATGCATGTGTGTGAATATCACACCTGAATGTTGGTGGTCACACCTGAGTCCAGTACACACACACACACACACACACACACATACACACACATGGAAAATAAATAAACAGTAGAGGGTACCTGTTATGGCTTGTGTCTCGATTTCCCCCCAAAGCCTCATGCAGTCATGAGGGGCAGGCTTTTTGGAGATAGTTGAATCTAGAGTTGGTATCTGATTAATAGTGTAATGCTGGGATTAATGTTGGGTGATTGTGGATCAGTCCACTGATTGGATTAGCACCACCTTAATCCCAGCAGTCTGGATCAGATAAAGGACACAGAAAGACGCTTGTTGTCCTCTTTTGCTCTCCTGCCCCTTTCCTGTTTTCCACCACCATGAACTGTTACGCCCTCTGCCAGGCCACTCTGCCTTGAACTCAGCTAAGTGTCATCTGCAACTTTACAAACTGAGAGCTAAATAAACTTTTCCTCCCTTAACTTGTGGGTTTGGGTATTTCGTCTTAGCAATGAGAAAAGTAACTAAGACGTGCTCACTGATACACTTTGGTCATTGTATAATAAATGCTTATGGAATAAATTCCAAATTCTAGATTCATGTTAAAACTCTTTGAGACTAGCAGATGCCTTTCAGCAAGCTCATTTCAGCAGGGACATTCTTGTGAGTTCTTCCCAAATCCTCCTCCTGCCCTTGGTTCAGTTACTTCATCTCTCTTCCTACTGCCACTATAATGTTCTGCTTTTGAGCCATACCCCTTGAGATCTAGGATAAATAAAAAGAAAAATTTGTGTGGAATGTGTAAATGGAGAAGTTTGTTGATCTGTTTTTATTTTTCAGGAAACCATCTGTGCAGTGTCTCAAGCTTAGCTTGAAGAACCACATGTTTTACAAAACTCACAGCATCTGACCCACAGTTTTCTATTGCAGCATCCCTTTTTAATTCACTTTCAGTTAGGCAATTCCATTCCAAGGTAATTTTAGCTTGAGGGACTTGATCAGTTTCTTGATCAAAACATCCAGAATGCCTCATGCCAATTCTAATATTCATTACTTTAAAGTGTGCAACAGCAAGAAAAACTCATCCATTCTCCCTTGCACTGCAGCTGTTGGACTCAAGCCTGTTTTGATTTGAAATTAACCTGTTAATAAACTATATTCTTCTGAGGATGTCACCTTTATATCTGACCCACCCACTCCCCAAGCATCTTGAGTTCTTCCATGGTGGTATGGATCATTCCAAAGAGTCCAGCCCTTCCATAAATTATAAGTTACTGCAACACTTAGACTGAACAGGATTTTTAGAGATTATCTACATATACTATTTCTCAAATGATAGTGACTAGGGAAGATAAGTAAAATGCCTTTTGCAGACAGTTGGTGGGATCAGTAGTAGAAAGTCGAAGTAGTAAGAGGCAGCAAGAAGTAGATTCATTGTTACCATAGAGGTGACAATTCAGAACAAAAAGGAATTCCCATAGAAAAGTGGCTTATACATTATCTGCTATTCTGAATTCCACAATACCCTGATATTGATCAAGATGGGTTTGATGTTTCCTAGCCATTACTTAACGTGTCTGCTGGTCTTCATAGCAGGTCAATTGTGACTTTGACAGTTTGTAAGACACTGAAGAGACAAAAGCAAACAGGAGCAGGATGGGTCTGGCACCTTAGGCGACTGATCAGCATTTCACTAGCATCTGCTCTTCATCTGACAGTGTCCTGCTCAGTCAGCTGGACTTACTGCATTTCTAGTTTCTGGAAATGCTTATTAGTTTGGCTTCCTTTGCACTTAGACAGATAAAGCTGTATTTTGGGAGAAAGGCAATACAGTCTAGGACAGGTCATCTAAATACCACATATGAGATTTGCCTATAATTCATTTTGGAATATGTGAAATCCATGATCAGATCTGTGTCTCTACTCATTACTTTTCATTTGGTGTTCTCTTGTAACATTCATTATTTTCACTAAAGTCCAAAGGATATCTTTATACCTAGATACCAAGAATATGTATTTTATATATATATATATATATATATATATATATATATATATACATACACACACACACACACAGGCCTAAAAGACTTCAAGCTTTTAATAATACATAAACTGTAGTTAAATTATTCTATATTATCATACCACCAAATGTAATTATAATAACAATTATAATTAAATATAATTTGCAATTATAATTAAACATCTGCATTATATAAGAACACAAAATAATACTTTACATATGAATTGTATATACATTGTTACACTATATTATTGTTCTCTGACTGACAACACATAATTATTTCTGTAGTCTACAGTTTTTTTGGTTTTTTGGAGGGAGTTCTTTTGAGACAGGGTCTTGCCATGCAGTTCAGGCTAGCCTTGAACTCACTTTGTAGCCCAGGCTGGTCTCAAATTCACAGAGATCTTTCTGCCTCAGCCTCCAAAGTTCTGGAATTACAGGTATTTGTCATCACACCTGGCTCCATAACCTAAATTTGCTCAGGATTTATTGACTAAATTTATATACTATGAATATAAATCATGATTATAATTTAAATTCTCTTCTTTTGTTAACTCTCTTCCATAAATCCTGTGTTGTAGTTCTTGGAGAGTCTTATTTGCCTCATAAACGTGTTATTTTAACTTTTTGGTTGCATTCCCTTTAACAAATCTCATTGAAAAATTTAAAAAATCAGAGCCGAACGAAACATTGGAAGACAGTGATTAACACCGAGGCTTAGAAATATTAAGTGAGGTATCAGTCATGCCATCGATTTTGTCATCTGTTTTTCTTTCCTGTATACACTCAAAGTACCCAGATCTTGGTGTAAAATTCTGAGGCTGAAGGATATGCTAAGAAATACCACAATTTCCATTCAGATACTGGTTTTCTTGTCAAGAATAAGCAGGATAAATAAATAAGAGTGACCTTCACTAGCAGTACCACCTTCTAGGCTGAAAAGCAGTGAGGCACACCAGGCCCCTCCATGGTCCATCTCCCCTCATGATCTTCTCTGACAACTGAGGACACCCACTGCTGAGCCCATCCTGAGTTCACTGCAGGGATTTCCTTGAGGGGATGAGGTATCCCTTCAAAGCCCCATGAAGGAACAGCACGAAATGCTCTAGGTGGACCTTCACGCATTCCAGACCCAACCTTCCTGGCTGCCCTTGTTATCATCAGTTGGGTGTTTGCCTTTGCACAGTGGAAACTCATTGTAGAAATGAACTCTCTCATGCATAACAATTTACAACACGGCCTGAAGCTCAGAGAGTGAAAAAAGGCTTAATAATCATAGCTATATTTAAAGCCAAGGTGAATTGCTAGGTAAAAGTCACTATTTTATATAAAAATTCTATGCTTTTGCCATAGTTATTATAAATAGATCTTTATACATTCAGGCAAAAGTCTAATTTGACGTATATCCAGGCTAAGCAAAATGTATTGTAACACAATTCTTCCTTGCTTCTAAATCAAGCACTATAAAATATAATGTTTTGCAATGTTCCTGCATCATACCAAAATGCCAGAGTTTTTTTTATTAAAATAAATTTAAACCAAACAGGGTTTGTACAATGACTCTTTGTCTTATTCTGTAATGTCTTTGTATGCCAATTGAGACACATATAATCTATTTTTAGAAATGCTCCATCATCCTCTGTATTATTCATCAAGGGAAGGAGACTTTTCAGTGCAACTTGTTTCCCTTTCTTGAAGCTCATGGGAATGGTGGAAAAATTCATCCATTGATATTCCATGGTCTTATGCTCCAATAGACGTTTTAACGCATAAAGAGAAATAAATTCCCTTGCCCCCCATACCCCCAAAACCATAAGAATCCATAAGAGTGGAAAGAGATTCAAGTGAAATCATAAAACTGATGTATTGGATGGGAATCTTCATAGGGTGAAACCAGGCAGCATTGTTTTATTTCCTGTCTACACTCTTTAAGCATATCCTGTCCTTGGTTGGATCTGGATATCCCAGGCAGACCCTGGGCCTTTTCCAAGGACCATTGAGTATAAGATCAGTTTCATGTTAACCATAATTCAGTCCAATTTAGATAGGAAGTTATACAGTATTTAATCGCAAGATTCTTCCTCTCCAGTCTGTTCCCCTCTATCCTGGTGTAGCTTCCTCTACACTCATTCAAAAGAAGACCTGTGCTTGGAGATAGTGACCATTCTGTTTCTCAGCTGTCTCAGCGGACAGGTATTCTCTGTTGTAGAAAGAATTTAAATGCTAGCTTTTAGTGATGCTTACCAAATGGGATGCTCCTCCTACAGAGCCACTCATGGTATCAAGTCCCTAATAGTGTCAGATAGGCTTTAGCTTGGCATCCTCAGCTCCATCTATCCCAGCTCATGCATCTGTATATTTGGAAAGGTTCTTTCCGCCTGTGATAATCTAGATGCCTTCTTTAGCATTGAGTTGATTGCTGTGAAACTCTCGCTTTCCCAAACCAGGCATAGAAGTACAGTTTCCTCCATGGCTGTCCTCATGTCTGACGTGGAGGATTTGCTCTAACCATTTTACCAGCTTCATCTTCTTCAAGAACTTCAGAGATGCCTGGAGCTCTGCCAGGAACTTTATGTTTGTTTTCTCCGGTCGCAGCACAAGGCAGGCCCTCATGTTTCCACAGCTCGGGTACTATGGTGCAGGCATGGAGTCTGTGAGCAACACTTCTCTTCTAGAGGATGAGTCTACTGCCCGTGAGGGGCTCTCTCAGATCCTGTTCTCTTGACTTGGTGGCAGAGGACTGAAAGCCCTGAAGCAATAGTAAAATTGTACTGTGAAACTCTGTTCATGAAGCCCCTCTCTGTAATGGATCTCATATTACCTCTGAGGAATGGTCACTGGACATTTTACAGAAGCCTGTAGAGATTTATTTAGTTTCTGTCTTCAGAATTTTCTGACATAATTATGTAGTTTCCATATCTTAGAAGTTTTAAATAACATCATAAGACAGTTAAAAGTCCCATTCCATATCTTATCACACTAAAAGTCCACAGTTAAAAAGCAAATAACTTGAAGTCCTACTTTCAATTCCCCATTTATTGGCTGTATTTCAAAATTCTTTTATTTATAGAATCCACTGTAGTAAGAGTTCCTTATCCAGAGAATGATAAAATGTTTGAGCTTGCAGCACCTTCAAATTACTTTTAGACCAATCACTTTGCTTATCAGTTAACATAAATGAAAACCAGAGATGTTAAGCAGCTTACATGAAGTCAAGTAATGTGTTAGTAGGTTTTTTAAAAAGTGTTTGATACTGTTTCTAATGGTCTTTCTACTGAAAACCAGGAATTTCTTTAATGTGTTTTCCACATTCTATTTACGGTAGAAGCTGAATTTTCAAAACCAAATAGAGACCTAAATCTCATGGAGCCATATCTGTTTATTTTAAAATGACAACTACAGTTTAAAGGTTATAAATATTTTGATTTTCACTATACTTTTATTGCACTTGGAAATATATTACATGCTTATACATGTTCCTAAGGCAAAAAAAGAGCACAGTACTTTTATAGATGTTTCATCTAAGCATGAGAAAATGTTTAAGAACGGGGAGGCAGGTCTGAAAAGAGCCTTTGCAAACTTTTCCTCTGTATCTCTCCCACATTTTTCTCTTTTTTTTTCTTTCTCCCTCAGTCATACAGTCCTTTCTGTGCTTTTCCTCACCTTACTCTGTCAGTGGCCATTGAAGCTTATCTTATAAATTCTTATATTTTTGTAGATCTTGTTTTAAGTATATTTCTCTTATAAGCACTGACTGTACACAAGGAATATAGGTGGCCTCTAAAACATGGAAAGTAAAGGAAGTAGATAGTCCTTTAAGGCTTCCAGAAAGGAACAGCTTGTGAGGCCTATGAAACTTAAACGGGACTTCTAACCTATAAAACTTTACTGTGAAAATGTACGCTTGTTTCAAGCCACTAAATTTGTGATAATTTGGTGTGGCAGCAATAGACAGACACTAAAACAGATTTTGTAGCTAGAAGCAGTGTGCTGTTGTGATGAAGTAGGAAGAAGGTGGAAGACTTTTGCGTGAGTTACTGTTCTCATTGTTGAAACAACATCCCAACACACAAAGCTAAAGGAGAAAAAGTTTATTTGGTAAATTTGATAAACCATTTGTAAAGGTTTCAGGTTATAGTTGGCTGGCTCCAAGGCACGGTGGTATGGCAGAGGAGTCTACAGCAAGCAGTCAAGTGAGAGTAGGAAGGGATCTTAGTGGCTTCTTTCTGTCACTATTCTATCTAGACCACTGGGATTAGGGCAGTGCCAAATCAGTAAGTGGACTGATTTATTAATCCCACACTCTTATCCAAGCATTGCACCATGATTTAATTATGATCCACTCTAGAGCCAAACACCTCTGAAAAAGCCCCACATATACCACATGAGGCTCCGGGGAGCATCAAGATACAAGTTATAACAACTTTTAAGGAGCACAATAGAAAAGGCTTGGCTTTCATTTAACAGGTTAGTAGAAATATGGGTGTTAATAGCTCTCCTGGTAAGGCTTCAGAAGTGAGTGAGCTGCAGGGTTGAGAAAACACACTTCTTTAAAGAAAATATAAACCATTGTAAAGAGACTCATTAATGTAAATATGATTCTTAAAGGCACCATTGGTAAGAACTCAAATAGAAACAATGAGCTTGTTTGTACAAACTCAAGGAAAGAAGATCCTTGATATATAGTGGTAGAAAACTTAGAATTGAGTCCAAATATTATATGGAAAACAGCTGTTGTAAAGGATGAAGTTGGTTTATTATGTGTGGAGATTTCTAAATAGGTGTTGAGGACACAGCCTGATTTCTTCTTGCTACTTACAGTAAAATGCAAGAAGAAAGAAATAAGGAAAGAAAAAGGAAACAGAATATGATGGTTCTGGACAATTTTAGACTTAAATATACAGGCTAGTTTTTTCTTGCTGCTTACAATAAAATGCAGTGGGATATTAATCTAGGGGCAAAGAAAACAAACCAAAAAATAAATACCAGAGTATAGTGATTTGGGAAATTTTAGTGTAGATTATAAAAGACACTAAAATTAAGAGATGTACCACTAGAGAACTGTACTGCAGAGGAAAAGCTGAGGATATCCCTGTGAAACCTTTTGCTAAGACTTTGGAAAATATTCTCAATAATATTATTGAGTCACACAAAAGCCTCTTTAAAGAGATTGAGTGCGATTTACAGATACTTTCTACACCAAGAGCACCCAGGAAGCTTAAGGGTCTTCGCCCTCAGCCGTCTCAGCCAAAGCCAAGAACAGATGGGATTATCTAGGAAAAACCTGTGGAAAAGCTGCTTATCTGATTGCGGGAGACCATGTGACATGCATCCCATCCTCCGGCCATCTGGTGGATTCCCCTGTACTTCTAAGGAGAGAAACACAAACCCAGACTCCTGTGAATCTGCTAGGGGATGGGAGTTGGTGTGTGTAGACAGTTTGTTCTGATTCATGCAGCCTATGTTGGTTTTAGCAGTACTGCAGACACTCAATATTGTAGAATACTTCCAGTGTGTGCCTGTGTGTATGTGTATAGAAAGATGGGAGAGAAACAAAAGAGGGAGATTGAGACTGACTAAAGAAGATGAGAATATTTTGGAGGAACAATTAATTCTGCTTATATCCTGATCTGGACCCAAAACTGTGAGTACAATTTTACAGAGAGGCTATAGATGTTCCAGGTAGAGGAAACAACAGGAAAAAGTGATAAAACATTGCAAGAGGGAACTGTAACCCAGGGACAGTGAGGAAAATAAGGTGGCTGGACCGATCTCAGAGGAGGATTACTGAAGACAATGCTTCTTCCAGGTTAGACAGGCACAAGAGTACAGACTTCATTCCCTACCAGCATGAGCTCTCATGGGTTCACATATAGGACTTCCGTGCAGGGCACTGTGGCCAGCTGGTGGGCACATGTGGAAAACTGGGCTTCTCTTCAAATTCTGTGAAGGCCTCTGAAAGAAGATACTTTGCCACACCATGGTGGTTAGAATTACATACCTTTATGTGTCCTGATATGAGTTCAACTTTCTCTATATATCTGGTTGCCTTCATAGAGTTATTTTTTTATTTTAGAAATTAAAAGAAAACCAAACAATAAAAACAGAACAAACAATAAAAACAAGATAGGATTTCAAAACAAGATGATAGGAAATTAACAATGGTCACTATATTACATATTGCTATCTTCAAAATAGTTGCTCAGATTACAAGATACAGGCATGCAAAACAGATCATACAATTATAAGCACTCACAGTTTCTTTAATAGACTTAATAGACTTAGTCTAATAGAATTAATAGACTTAGTAGTACAATTATCTTAGCTATCTGGTGCATATATATATATATTTTTTTTTCCTTCCTTATTTTCTCTTTTCCCCCCATCCCAGTTGTTCTTTCCTTTTGAGGAGTTTGTTTCCCTTTCAAAATATTGATTGTACCTTTTGGATCTTATTTACTGTTTCAGTTTCTTACCTTCCTATATTTCTGACTACACCATAGGATTGATTTGAGTAAAGGATTTTTATGAAAAAGCTTCTGTTTTAAAAGAAATTAGAGGGTGTTTAATATACTGTGCATTCCAAGTACTTAGTCCTGTTCTTTTCCTTTTACTACATGAAAGTATGATAAGCCACCTTCTGTTCCTGGAATAACAAAATTCTGTTGTCAACAGTAGGTTCTGACTTGGGACAGAGAGAAATGCTGTTTAAACACTAAAAGGAACATATAGCAGAAATGAGATCCCCTTCTTTCTCCACCTATCTCTTCCTACCATGTTATTTAAAAATGGACACATTAATGGGACAAGAACAAATTACCCCCCCACACTTATAAAATTAGAAGTGAGATGTGATGAAATTACAAGAAAATGTCACATTTTTCCTGATCCCAATTGAAAAGATTGTTTTGATGCTGTGAGGAATAAACAAATGATCCCAGGATTTATCCTGCAAGATAATTTGTGAATAGTCAATTGACATGAAGTCTTGGTGGATATTTAGACTATCATTGGTTTTGACTTCCCCATCTGCCTCACTTTAACATTTAAAATTCAGTTTTATTCAGATGAGTTTATGCAGATGCTGAATGCTTTGGCTTCCCAAGACCAAGCTGCCTTTCACTGCACTATGGAATTCAAATAAACACTTTGGTGCAGTGCTTTTTAAAAATATTAACACAGATATCATAATTACAATACTTTAAAGCATACATGAAAGTTCCAAGTCATCACCCAGTCACTCTGCATTGATTGTAACTACAGAATAAATGGCTGACAGAAATTTCATAGGACACAAAAGCTTAGAATTATGAATAAAATCCAGATCAAACTAAATTTCTAGAATCAAAGAGGCAATTTTCTGATATTGATGGTGACTCAGTCATTATTGCTACTTGAAGTATTTCTATCTGTGCTTTCTCTTTTGGAACTGTATCCTCTTTTGGACCAAAGATGATATTGAACTCGCACTAAGATATCTTTGCAGCTCACTTCCAAATAGAACATTCAGCTAGTCCAACTTAGCAAATCAAAAGATATATTAAAATACACTAAGGACATGGCAATCCATTAATATCCATAATTTAATTACTTTTTGGAAATACTACTACCTGAGTCAGCAAATTTGTTTGACTCTTGACTCCACTTTCACCAGAAAACCTGTGGTTACTACATATTGAATAGGAAAATGGCCTTTTATGTAGGTACAGATTCAGAGAACTCTGGGCACATTAATCAATGGGGTATACTTTATCAAGGCACATGCTGATTGCTGTGGGAACTCTTAGAACCTTTTGTTCTATAATGTTGTCAATTTAATTGTCAATTTGTGGGTGGCTTTTGGTCGTTTTGTGAGTCCTTGGTTTAACCATAGTCCTAATCATGTGGTATGCTATTGCTACAATTTATAGCTGAAGGATATGCCAACTTCAGCTGAATCATTCACAAGACTACTCTGCATCATTGTAGATGGTTCCCTTAATGCCTTTCATCTGTCATACTCCAGAGTCTGGGACTATTTCTACAGCATAGCACATACCAGGAGTAAGAAATGGATTTACCTGAGGACAGAAGAATTTGATAAAGCTATGAAGTAGTGAAAAAAAAAAAAGAAAAAGGCATGGATCTTGCCCTGTTCTCTTCCATTTTTTTTTCAGTCCTATGCTGCTTTTAAAAATGTGACTAACAGTTTATTTTCATGTCCTTTCTCACTTTTATTTTTGCAATTGTGGGAATGTAAGTGTAATTTTTTCAACGCAGGATGGGGAAGAGATAGACTTTGGTGGCAACTTGTCTGTTTTAGGTGACAGCTGTTTACAAGAATGATTTGGGAAACCAGCTGCCCAGGGCCTGGTCATCTTGGGGCTGATGGGAATTGCAGCATTTCTGTAAGGAAAAAGCCACTTTTCCAGTGGGAAACTGAGCTTTGAAGCAGCCCTTCCTATATGGAGAAACTCCTTTTCCTCTGTTCATCTCAGCTAAATTTCTGTTAAGCCACTGCATATGAAAACCTGTGGTCACCTTCATATACTTCTGATCATTATGTCTCACACTGCCAGCCTGTAGCAAATGACAAAAAAGACTCATCAAAGTTTCCTTCAGATACTCAAAAAGCAATGTGTGTTTCTGCCCTATGCAACCTTTAGTTATGTCCCTACAACCCAGTTCTGTTCATGGCTGTCCTCATCAACCTTCACTCAAGAATGTTTTAACACCCTCCCAAATGCTTTTTGCACCTATATTGTATTCTCTGTACCACTAGCTAAATGTTCTTGCTGTAGCTTAAATTTT
Source organism: Dolichotis patagonum (assembly GCA_004027295.1). Classification (NCBI taxonomy): domain Eukaryota; kingdom Metazoa; phylum Chordata; class Mammalia; order Rodentia; family Caviidae; genus Dolichotis; species Dolichotis patagonum. The sequence goes on from PVJX010019967.1 coordinate 15,579, forward strand.
CCCCTAAGAATTTCTCTTCTTCATGGATGCAAATGGCATAATCCTCCAATTACCTTAGCACATGCTACCTGTGCTCTTTTCTCTTAGCCTCTTTTCTGCTGGGCATGGTGGGTCCTTGTTGGTGCTGTGTCCTGCTCTGAGGGTGACATCACTTCCCCTGTGACTCTCTGGGCACAGTCTTTCTCTGAAGGCCACACCCTGACCCTCATGGGAATATCACCCGACCCTGAGGGTTTCCACAGAGAAAGAACCTTGTTTCTTTCCCTTGGGCCCTGCTAAGATACCAATGCCCTAGTGTGTTTATAATGTTTTTAAATAATCCATTCAGTTAATTTGTTCTTCTCCTTCCCCTGTTATGATTTTGCCCTTTATCTAGCTGGCTGGGATAGAAATGAATTTTAATGTGACATTCATTGCTAATGTTGCACTCTGAATCCTCTCCAATTAAGAAATAACCATTGTGTCAAACTTGGTAAATCTATTTAACCACTTCCTGAAATGCGTTCTGTCCTAAGGACCACCTTATCAACCACCCCATCATTCATACACCCCACTAATGAAATGTTCTACTTTTTTTTTTCATTTATCCCCTAGGCCCTTTGTGAACTCCCAGCAATACACAGGTTTAATTTAGATATTCATTACATTTTTAAAATTTAAATCGTGTGAACCTCTTAAAAGACTTTCCATTATACACAATATAACATTCAGAGCTATAGAACGGAACCCAGGATCCTATGGAAACCTCCACCCCTTTTTTTGGCCTCATTTTCTGCCACCTTTAAATATGCTACTCTCCAGATGACAGTATAATTGTGCCTTTGTCAACATTTTATGCTTCTCCTACCTCCATGTCTCTACAAAAGCTGTTCCTTTTTCTGGAGCAGGCCGCTCTGAATTTGTTTCATGAATTCCCAGTCGAACGTTACTGTGCAGTTGAAAACCCACTTCTCTGCAAAAGGTTCTTCAGCAGCTGTAGTTACTTCCTCCTCTGGGTCCTGTGGACCCTGGAGGACTTGATATTCATGTGGTAATTATCCATGAGCAGGATCTTTCTCATTAAACCATAGCTCCTTGCCAGATAAGGTGACCTTAATTTACACAACTTTGTATCTCAATTGAATGCAGACAATATCAACCTGTGTTCAATGTTCATTAAAACATTGGCAAAGAGCAACGAGAATTATGATGCAGCATATTTATTTACAAAGCAGTCCCACTTTATCATCCTGATCTACATCCCCACTAAATTTCCCTGTACTCTAGTGGCTAAATTATTCCCATCCCATCACTGGTTGAAGAGAGGCAGAGTTGACAGGAACTTCCACTGCTTTGCTGCAGGGGATGAAGGAGTAGTCCAGTGTGTAATTGTGTGTGGATCATAAACAAGACAGAGTTTGGAGCCATGAATGAGCTGCAAATGGAATCTACAGGGGTAGCAGCAAAGGGAGACTGAGTGATGCCACGTTATGGAAGTTCTGCTCCTCCATCTCAGTGTGGAGGAGGCAGTGTGGTACAGGGTAAGACTCGCACACCAATGAGTGTGTGATCGTGGCCACTGACTCATGTTGGTGTTTTGTTAACAGTAACAAGACATCAAGAAACAAAGAAGCCTCATCAACATGGATTCTAAGAAAACAGAATTTGTGGTATGAGGAGGACATGATAAAAAAAAGTAGCTGTGTGCCCTACGCAGAATTTACTATAAAATTTATAGTAGAATTAATCTGCTTAAGAAAAACCAACTGCTTTTAAGTATGCTCAAGTACTTTTGAAACATTGATTATATTAAAAAACCATGATTAATTTTCTTCTTTAACAAGTGACCAAGTATATTCTTATAAATATGTATCAAAGTAGGTTAACTTAGTTCAAATTAGGAGTATATTTGTAACAAGACTGAATTTCTTGAAAAATATTTAATTTTCCCTCGGACACAGAATGGTTCTCTATTCAGATAGCCTATTAGTAAGCTTCTCCTGTTCATTGTTCAAATAACTATTGATCTAGTCATTCAGCTCTGTCTTATATTACCAGCTTAGATTGCAAGATAGTTGGTAAGGACAATTCAAATTGTCCTTAAAGTTTTAACATAGGCAAAAATATCAATAATATAAAAAGTCACAATGAAAAATTTCCACAACAGAAAGGTGTGTGTGTGTGTTATTGAGGAGTTCAGAGGAGTTATGTATTACATTGATTAATTTATCTCTTTTTAATAATTCTTTTAGTTCTAGGATTTAACTTCAGAACCCATGTAGATTAACATTATCTAATTTTATCTAAATAGCATCTAAAATATTATCCACCCTTTAGAAGTTTATAGTCAGGAGCAGGGGTGAGTAAAAGAGATGGAGAGTGTGTAACAGAGACAAGTTGGCAATTAGTGGAAAAAAGTGGACACCTCTCTGCCTGCATAGCATGTGGCTGTGTCCTTAGAAACAACTAGCTATGGCTGAACAAGTAGATAAGAGTTGATTAGAAATAGGGGCATGCCCTTTGCTATGCCAAACCAATGCAAGGATCAAGAACCAAGGCAATGGAAATAACATAGAAGATTCTGGAAAGTGTTAGTAGTTGGTAAGGTTACATGACAGTAAATACGTAGAGTAATGATCTAGCAAGGAAAGCTGACAATAGAGTGTGAAATACACTTTGGGTTTTTGTTTACCATATATGAGGAAAACAGAATCCTTAAGTGATCCCAGACTCCTTTCCACCTGCCTCACAATTGAACCATCTGTATCTCCACAGTTCTTTATCGCCTCAGTTCCTGAAGTAACTATTCACACATGTGCTGTTGGCCACGGGGATGGGGACGCCACCTGAAATCCATGGAGAGTAAGCAAATGCTAACTTTAATTTCTTTGATGCACTGAATGAAACGTTCACAGAATCCATAGACCCACTCTTTCGTACATGTGTTGTGCATTTAGATATTGCTTTTTTTGTCTGCCTTTAAAAATGTTCATTAGCACGTTTATAGTACATAATGGTTACATTCACTGTAAGAACTGGCATATGTACATAAAACCTTTCAATTCTATTTTTTGCCCTTCCCCTCCACTTTCCTTTCATTTTGCCAGCATCTGATTTATATATTTAACTTGTAAGGCATTATAAAGTTAATTATCATATATTGGTCAGATTAACAACGGACCAAAAGCCATATAAAACACATCAGACAATAATTATAAATCAAGTTACACTTTTGGATACATTATCCATGCTGCATAACAATAACTTTACTTCTCTATTTTTCTCTATTACTTGTTTTTTAAAAAATTTCCACTATATTTATGTATTGTTTTTTGTGTAAGAGAAACTATGTATTTAAGCTTGTGGGTCTGATTTACTTCATTTAATATTATAGTTTCAGGGTGCATCCACTTTCCTACAAATGACTCAAGCTTATTTTTCTTTATGGCAAAGTAATATCACATTGTTTGGAAATCCCATATTCATTTTCCATTCATCTGTTGATGAACATGCAGGCTGTTTCCAAGATTTAGCAATTTTGAATTGTGCTCCTCTGAACATGTGTGTGCATGCATTTCTGTGGTATCGTGTCTTTAACGCTTTTGGGGAGATATCCACAAGGGGTATACTGTAGAAAAGCAGGCAGGAGTCTGCTCCAACTCCACTAACTCCTCATTGGGGAAATTGTATTTCTTCCTACCTGGCTTTATCCAAATTCTGGTCTTATCTCTCAGTAATACAAGCTTTGTTAACTTTAGTGGCAACTGTTACCCATAAAAATCCTACTTATTTGACAATCTGTAGTGATTCATATTTATTCCAAAGGTTATAGTCTGAAAGAAGAAATATTGATATGAATGTGAATTAAGAGAGTACCTTAAGGAATAACCAGGTTTTTCATTTTGTTTTGTTTTGTTTTTAGACAGAATCTCACTATGTAGGTCAGGGGGTCCTCCTACCTTAACCTGCAAGTGCTGAGATTACAGGCGTGCACCACCATGCCCAGCTCATGGTTCATTTCAAACTGAGTAGGGAGAAGAAAAAAGGAAAAAGGAATCAGTGATCAGGATAAGTTGGAAGGGGAAACCTGGCAGAACCTAATGAAAATAACATAATAAGAAAATGCTGAAAGAAGGGTAAAGACTGATAATGAACACAAAGGAACTTTCATTGTCCTTTTGCTTGTTTATAGCTGATTTATACTTTGCATCTCATTCTGATATGTTCTCTCCAGTGTACACTGAAGGTTATCATCAAACAATATTTCCCTTTCATAATCCTGCTGCTTTTAAAAGTAACAAATGCAAACATCATTTGCTCTTCTGGACAATCTCTTATGTATAAGCAAAATCTACGTGATTTGCTATTGTGTCATATATCATAGGGGCTGTCTTCCTATCTTTTCCACATAGATGACTTTATTAACAGTTATTAACTGATATAGTTCTGTATTTCCATAGCTCATATATCTTATTATTGAATGATTTAAAATTTGAATTTACCAAAAATTAAAGAATCCTTTGACAAGAATTATTAATATTTTATGATTTTCCAGATTTATAAATACAAATATTTGTGGGCCGAAGGACTTAAACTACATTTAAAATGCATTAATATTAATAAAGTAAGTATTACTTTCAAATTTAATAAACTAGTTTTTTCTATACACAAAATGTTCCCTTGAACATAAAAAAGGTCATTGCGCTGATTCTGAGTTCAATTATAAATTTACCAGCTATATAACTGAAATTTAAACAATTACTTTTCTCCAAAGGTTTGTTTTCTCAGTTTCCTTACACAACCCTGATTTTATACCAATAAGTTCAAGTGTATAACCTGGATTCCTACTTGATATTACTTTTCTTATCCTTTTGTATAAGGACTTTCAATAGGAAACGCAGTCAAATTTTCTTTAAATTTTTCATGGATCCAATCCTTTATTTCCATTTCCAAAACTCCTGCCATATTTAAAGCTCTTTCCACTTCACACCCTAGCTGTAAAATAATCTGTTAGATCTGGTTCATTCTTCTTATCAATCCATAATAGGTTAATTATCTCTTTATCATTTTCCTTCTCAAGTTGAGTAGGCTAACCTTCTCGAGACTTCCTCAGAAAACTGTGGCCTCCTGTGTAGAATCTAACCCAGACAACTGATAAGTAGCTACCTATTTATCACAACCTCAAATTTAAAATCAGACACGTAAAATCAGTTTTATCTTTTAATCTGGATTTCCTGGTTATCTGTCATATTGTCTAACACTACTAAATTTTCTCACATTGAAACCATTTTAAAAAGCGAGTATCTTAATCTTCATACTAAAGTAATAATATCGTGTATTTATCTCATCTTTATATTTAATTTTAAACTTTCCATTGGTGAAAAGTCTGCCCATGAATTTCAGAGAGTAATTTGACCCTAGAAATAATGTAAGATAATTATTTACCAATGATGTTTGAACAGGTAACCTGAAGTGCATTTGTTCCCAGGATGATTCTTTGTGTGTTCTGAGGGTACTTTATGTGGTCTTTATTTCCTGTTTTTAGTATCAGGAACTCAGATTCTTTTCCCTTCAGCTAAGTCTGGTATCTCTTGGATTTCAGCTCCCATTCCATCAATCTGTGTTCCTGCCAGGGTTGCAGCAAACATCTTTCACTACTAGGTTGGATTCTGCTTGTCTTTAGCTTTCAGGGCTCTTAAAGGGCATTAATAATTTTTATTCCTTCAAGGAGGGGAAGCCTGTACTTCTTACATGTTAGCAACCCTCTCACAAACCTCTCAGTTACCTTCTTAAATATCTGTTCTTTCCTTTTTTCACCACATCTTTTCTGCCTGGTTATACTCCCAGTTTTTAGAATATTAATGTCATCCACTGGATTGTGCATACTCATATATTATCATCTGACTAAGCAACCTCAGGAATACAATCCCAGCCAGATCTGGTGGCTCATAGTTAGAGTAATATCAACAGTTTGAGAGGCTGAAGCTAGAGGATGACTTGAACTTAGGAGTTCAAGGCCATCCTGGGCAATTCTGTCTAAACAGAAGAAGAATATAGTCTTGCTATGACTTCAGAGAGACTTGCATGGGTAGGGGATTCTTCATAAGGTATGTATGAAGCCTTTAGCCATAAATATGAGAACATATATAAATGGGCAGAAGAAATGGTGAGGTGGGCAGTGTTGCCAGAATTTAGGGGTAAAGGGCAAAAGAAATAGAAGGCAAAAGAAATGGAAAGAATAGCTAACAGGAAGGTAGATGTTTAGCAACACATCTTAAAGCCACAAAAAACAAGAATAAGCAAGAGCTTTTGGAAATAGAACACAATAGATAGTGTAAAAGAAACAAGAGATCACATGAAATTAAGAATAAGAAAAAGCCTTCAGAATTGATGGAAGGGCCGAGTTGAACACTTGTCTTGATTACTATTAAGTTTTCTTTCTTAAAAACTAACTGGTGGGTAGAGAACACAGCTCAGTGGCACAGCGCCTGCCTGGCAACAGCAAAGGCCCAAGTTTGATTCCCAGTACCAAAAAACTAAATGGTGAAAATGATTGAAAATTGACTCCTTGTAGACATTTTAAAGTAACAATGATGTTTAAGGCTGAAGTATGGTCATAATTACCTACAAATATATGTGCAAAAATTTTCAGTTGTTTAGCGTGTTTTGCAAAGTGCTTAATGAAAGCAAATATGTTTAAAGCATGTGCACATAAGAAATAACCATTAAACATGATGAAGAACACATAGGGATCTGGAGGCATATCTGGCCATAGAAGGGTAGTACAGGAGATCCTTATAAACATTGATATGTGTATCCATATTACCTACTCAAGAAAGCCCAAAAGTCAAATGAAACTTTAGTTCTTTAAAAAGGCTTGCTATGAATTCTTATTTGTAAAGGAGTTGACTAATGTATTTGAAATGCTAACTGGAATTTCTAGAATATGAAGACTGACCAAATAAAATTTGCTATTTTGTTTATAGTCCATAGTCCATCAGTCATTACAAAGTTTATGTGTATCTATCGTGTCTGGTGGTAAGAATAAATAACTAACAAGACACTATACCAACACTCTCAGGAGCCTTGCATTCTAATGGGGAAGACAGGTGAGGAAAAGTAAACACACATACAGATAAAATAATTACCTTCATGAGTTGTTATGAAGAGAGCAGGTAAGGAATGGACACTTAGAAGCCCTGAATGGGCCACTGGCCATAGCTGCTCCTGCAAATCTTTAAAAATGCCTCCTGGAGAATTAACATTAAAACCAAGGCCTAAAACATGAGGAAGTAACAGTCAGTCAAACAATGACAGGAAGTACTTTCTATGAAAAGGAAACCACTTATACAGCGATGTGATGCTAGAATAGAGTTGGAGATGGTGACGTAGTGAAAGTATACAGAGCAAGGGAAAAACTATGGAAGACTTTCTGCAGCATGGTCAGGACTTTTGGACGTACTCTTAAATTGGATTGAAATTGGACTCTTTAATTGGAAGGCATGGAAAGGTTTTAAGCAGTAAAGTGCTATGGTATTATTTGGAGTATTTTTATGGTCACCTCACCTTCTGCATAGGGAATATGTTGAAGAAAAGCAATTGTAATACCTAATTGAGAAGGTATTACAATGATCAACAGAGTATGCCACCAGAACAAAAATGGAGATATGCAAAGTAGATTTTGGAAACGTATTGGCAGGACCTTCTGAAATACTGTTTGTGCTGAGGCAACTGGCTGTCATAATGATAAACAGGAAATTAAGGACAAGTCTTAAGTCTAAGAGGTGTGCAGGAGAAGTTAATACTTGAATTCGCTGAGGTTGAGGTGCCTAGAAGACATTCAAATGGTGCTGTCAAAATAGCATCCTATGCAGCTAAAGATCATTTGCTTTCAGTAATGAAACTTGCAGTTAGTCAAAGAAAAACCATCTATATAAAAACCTGGGCACGACTTATTTAAGTATGGAGAGTAAACAGTGTTAACCTTTCTGGAAGTACTCAGGAAAGTTTTCTCATCTTGCATGCTTTATGGCAGTCTGTTTAGTGGCTCCCTTGCATGAATGTAGAAAGTTTAAAAACATAGCTAGAGGCCTCTTTATTGCCACAAGCTAGCTTAATTTGTAACAGGTTCAAGTAACTCTTAGTGAACAACCCCCAGCTAATAGTGTTTTTATAAAAGAAAAAGCAATTTCACATTTTGCTTGTGTTGAATTTTATCTTGTAGAGCTCAGCACAAATTTGTAACTTTGGAGCACCCAGATTTTTTTTTTTTTTTGTGGTTGGGAAAAGTAAACTGACATATAAAAAGCTTTTTTTGTAACCTTTGGCTTGTTTTTAGTCATTAGAAAGAAAAATTAAGTCTGTATGTCTGAATTGTACCTTTGATAAAGCCAGTCACTGGGAAAAAAAGCTTAAATGCATTGAGTTTGTCCCAGCTACTGAGGCTTGTTATGTTTCCATTTTTCTCAAAAGCTTTAAAGTTATTTTCTTTAATAAAATCAACCACCTATACAGTCTGAGTACCTTTCATGAGACTTTTTATGAGTAGGTTTTTTTCAAAGGTCCATTAAGCCAACATTGTATTTTTATAAGTATATTTTAAGTTGTGCTTTCCTTTATATTTCTCATGCATAATTTGATAGGTGAGCACAGATTATTCAAATGTTATCTCCATCTTAAATCCTAACATTGAAAACTGGTTGATGTTAAAAGGACATTCATGAATTAGTAATAAAAATAGAGAGATGGTGAAAAAGTAGATCTCAGCTGTCACAGATCTCTTCTAAATATGCACACATATCTAGGGACAGGGAAACATAATATGCTTGTTATACAATTAAAAGAATTTAAATATTTCAGCTCACATCTACCTTGTATTCTAACAGTACTTTTAATGTCCAAATGTAAGTCATTTGCATGACATTCTAGAGAGGTAGGCACTGGCCTCACTTCATGGATTAAAATATTGAAATAATTTTCTATGAAAATAGATGAGGCAGGATATAAATCTATATCTTTCATTGTGGTATTTTCTCCTACACTATATCCTATCACAGAGAGATGTTAGGTACCTATAGAGATAAATATAACCCCTGAGGATGATAAAGAGCAGTACTCAAATTACATCTTTGGAAAATCCACCATTAATCTTGAGTTTAGGATTTCTCTATGGAATGGGTGCTAGTATCTCCCCATTCTCAGACCCTCAGCAGACTGAAACAGCATCTCTCTGGGAGTCGAAGATTGGCAGGCTAATGAGATAACAGGTAGATACCTAGTAATTTTCAGTACATCATTTCTTCGAAGTTACAGAGGAGGTGTTCTAACAAAGTGAAGAAGAAAACTCATAAAGAAGGAAATATGAATTCCAGAAAACAAGGAGGGTAGTTTTACCTTGGGTCATTCAGGAACCTTGGTACTTTTGTACCAGACTTAGGTGGTAGGCTTTACTATTGCCTTGTGCCTAATACCACTGGGATATTAAGGAAGGACACCTCTACTGGTTGTTCTCCTCTGCCAAACTCACATGAGGAGAATCATCATAGATGTTCCCAAGTGACAGTACTTAGTATGTTTTCTTATGGCTACAAATAATCAGTCAACCCGTGTAAGGTCTTATCATCATCTAATATGGTGTTCATGAAGATGAGGTTTTCTTGACTCAGAAAACCCAGGCTCCCTTATCAGGCTTCACTTGTGGTTCTACCCTGTCCACCTTTGCCAGATAATGCAGTTTTAGTTCTTCATGGTCCTGCTGAGAAGATGCAGACTGGTGGTATTAGATTAACTCTGAGTAGCAGACATATGCTGTTCACCATTTGTTATTTTTTTAAAAAAATCTACAAAGTTTTAATACTTGTGAGAGTTGACTTAAAATGTTGCATTTCATACTTCTGTTTAAAATGCAGAAAATCTGGCAATATTGGGCCCATAGAGCTCCATGGCAACAGTCAGATATATCTGAATTGGGTCAGCTTGTTTTAGATCTAGCAGACACTTGCCAAGTACCACAACTCCTATCAGGCCCTATTTACTTTCACCCAAATTGCTTTGCTTGTATGCTTCCAGCCAGACTCCTGCAGGTAGCTGAGTTGACAACCTCTTTATGAAGCAGGATTAAAAAGAAAAAGTCAAGATTCCCAAACTTCTGCACCCCTACAGCTGTTGTTATTTGTCCTAATACAGATAAAAACTGTAACTTGTAACTCTGTAAATTAAATTTTATAAACTCCTGCTCCTATAACATCCTAAGCAGGGCCACCAAGATACAGCACTATCTCAGCCTGACAAACTGTCTGTGTTCTCTTTCTGTGCCCCCATATATTCCATGGTGAAGACCAATCCCTTTGACTGAATATATAAGAACTGGAGACTTTCCTTTGTCTGATGCTCAGCCTGTTTACATAATTCTGCTGGGCTGGTTCATCCAAAACCAAATAAATCCTGCTGTTCCCCAGAGGTCTCTCTAGTCACTTAAATTCTGAAACATTTCAACCTCCAAGCCCCAAAACCAAAGTCATTATCCATCCCCTTCCAGAGACCCAATTAGGATCTAAATTCCTCTAGAAATACAAAGGGTAATTTGTCACTTATCCTGCCATAATCAGCAGAGAAACTTTAATTTAGAAATGATGAAAAACTTCCCTATGAAAACATATCCCAAGTTAAGATTAGAGTTCAGGAATTTCTGTCTTTAGAATCCAATTATTTCTACTACACAGTGAAAGATAATGTTATGAACTTCACAACATGTTTCTTGAAATGATTGTATTTTTTTTTTACCTAAGCTAATGATCACTTGGTAAAAGACCGAGCAAAGTGTCACTGCTTGTGTTCTGTGTTAGTTGCTCAACCTCCTATTTGACAACCAAATTAAAATATATTGTAGAGATATTTTAATCATTTATAGTGCCAAATACCTGAGATCAAAAGATTACCATTTTAAGACTTTTGAGAGTACATATATACATAAATTTCCTATGGCTAATTTGCCTTCTCAAGCACCAATTTTCCACTAAAATGATAATATGATAATATGTTTCTAGATGTAAAAATTGTAAATATTTTTATTATATAACATGATGTTGGGAAATATATGTTCAGATAATTGACACAATCAAGCTATTTAATATATTCACATGTCACATAGTTACAATTTGTGTGTATGCATTGTGATAATACTTAAGATCTTGCTTAGCCAATTTAGTACAATAAAGTATTATAAACTATAGACATCACGCTCTAGATTAGATCTTCAGATTTTATTTATCTTGCATTACTGAACCTTTATGCTTTTTGACCATCATCCCTCCATTTCTACCCCCTCTCTGCCACTAGCAACCAATACTTTGTTCTCTTCTTTTTGCTTTTTATTTTTTGTACTGGGGATCAAACTCATGACCACACACTTGCAAGGCAGACTCTTATGCTGCTGAGCTAAATCCCCAGCCATGCTCTGCTTTTATAAGTTCCACATTTTTTTAGATTTCATATACAAATGAAGTCATGCTTTATCTATTCTACTATGCCAATATTTTACTTACCATACTGTCTTTTAAGTTTATCCATATTGTTACAAATAGCAAAATTTTCTTCTCTTTAAATGCTGAATAGATATCTAATTTTATATATGTGCATGTCACATTTTCTTTTTCCATTATCCATCAACAGAGAACTGTCTTGTCTCTATATCTTGCCATTATGGAAAAGGCCACCATAGACCTGGGGAAACAACTTCACAATTGAAAAAAACAACTGATGTAATATCTTAGTATAATAAAAATGCTAACTATAAATCTCTAATGTGTGAAGTGTCATCTACAGGAATTGAAAGTTATCAATCTTGGTTTCAAGAAAGGAAAATGTGATGGGTAACCAGCATGGGAGGGGAGAAGAAGCCAGCCCAGTGCATGCTGGTCACCACTGGGACTCTCCCATGGGTAGCCAGTGTGGGCTGGGAGAAGTAGCAGCCAGCCCTGCCCCATAAGCCTATTACCTTCAGAGACCTGTAGCCAGAATGGGCCAGGAAAACCATCCAGCCACACCTTGGAGAAGCCATGATTGTCTGGAAGTCCATCTTGTACCCCCCTGCCTCCCTAGGAATCTCGGCTAGAGAAGCCCAGGTACCTGACCCTACATGATGTTGTCTCCTTACTATTAAAAATTAAAGGAATTGGTGGGATCCAAAATGTACAATAGATATTGCAAAAGTAAAAGGGGGAGGAAACGTCTAAAAAGCAAAGGTGGGAGCCACTGTTAATTCCCTGTGATCTTGTTTTAAAGTATCATTTTCATTGTTTTGTTTGGTTTGGTTTTACTATATATGATGGCATGGGCAGCTATTTCAAAGATAACAAGATATGTTATGGTAGCCATTGTTGATTTCTTCTTATCTTGTTTTGAAATCCTATATCACTTTCACTGTTTTGTTTTGATTGGCTTTATTCTATTTTGTTTGGTTTTATTCTCTTAAAAATAAAAAATGGAAAAAAAAACTAGAAAGTAAATTGTTACGTAGATAGACCTATGAAAAAAGATAGCATAGGAAGTTTGCATGAGCCAAAGATCAAATGAAGATAAATGGAGATGAATGCTGGAAGTGAGAGAAGTGTGACAAGTAGTGGTTTTCTGGTTTGGACAATTTGCTTATCATATCATAACCAGATCATCACTAACTCCTGAGTTTATGTTATTGTGATCTATGTTGACATCAACTATGATTCAGAAAGATACTCCAAAAATTGAAAAATTCAGGATATGAGCTTATTATCTCTGAAGCCAGAGCAATCAGCAAAGAAAATACTACTGATATAAATAAAATGTTGTGCAGAAAAATTAAATTATTTCCATAAAATATGTAATTATAGATTCTAGTTATAAAATATGAAAAAGAAAGGCTTATGCTTTTCTATTCTTATGTTTGATTTTATGGCCAAATTATAGACTTTTAGTCTTCTCAATTTTACTTGATAATAATACAAACTTATTGTTGATTAAAAATAGGGCACTGAACAAGAACTAAAAAGTTTTCATAATATTGTTTTAAAATTATATCATCAGAATTTTTTTTACCAATTCTGTTAATTATTTAATCATACAGTATAGTGAAATGCCTCCTTATGCAAAGTTCTATAAGAAGAAGAATAAAAAGATAGTTAATCTGGGCACAGTTATGCATTCTTATAATCCCAACTACTCAGGAGGCTGAGGCAGTAGGATCCCAAGTTCAAGACCAGTCTGGGTAAGCTAGAGAAACCCTCTGTCAAAATGAAAAGAACAAAAAATAAAGTTAAATAGATATATACCATTTTAGCTTATATTTAAAGTCAATGGTGAATTGATGTAGTTAGAATTCCAGAATTACAGAAATTGTGTAACCTGTCTGAAGCCTTGTAGCTTGCATAGAGGTGGGAGTGAGGACCCTTTGTGCAATGTAGATTTAACGTTCCCTCCAGAAAAATTTCTACATAGATTTCATGTCACCAACATATAAGAATAGAAAATAGGGTCTCCACAGTAAAGCTTAACAAACTCACCTATAATGAATTTTTAAAAGCTTAAAATTTTTCATAAAAAGTAAAAATTTTGAGGTAAATTTAAATCCCACGATATTTGTTTAATAATTCTGAAGGTAACTCTTTTAAAAATGCATTTCACTCTTCTATGTTTTATAAAGCAGTTATGGTATATTTAATTTATAGGTTATTTTCATAACTCAGGATTACACACATGAGTTTCTTCTTAAATTCAAGAACAGCACTAGGCCTTAATCATGCATGGAAAGACCACTAGTCCTCCAATAAGTTTTAAAAAAATTGCTTAGGGCTGAGGATTTAGCTCAGTAGTGTAAGTGCCTGCCTGGCAAGCATGAGGTTGTGAGTTTAATCCCTGGGACAAAAAAAACAAAACAAAACAAAAAAAACCCTTCAAAAATTGCTTACATTGTATGACCCTAAGTGTGCATTAAGTTTTATTTATAAATCCACTCAATTAGCTGTCCCATATCCATTTCTTACTAATTTTATCAGATTCAGTAAATCTTTTTAGGCTTGTGATATGTGGTGAGTTAGGAAGTCAAACAGGAGGGCGAAAAGTCTGAAAACTTGCTTGTGAGTAACCAGCACAGATTTCTTGATACTGATTTAGTCTTCTAAGAGCTGTAGTTTGTTTTTATTATGTTGGACAAATTCTGGAAAAGTAAGCCACCCATAAGAAAGTTCTATGTCACTCAAGTCTTATGTGGATCTGGTTACTGAAATATAATATTTTTTCAGTTCTAATAAATATTAAATCATAAATGTACACAAGTAGAAATAAATGACAGGTAGTTTATGGCCTAAGTACATTTTTTCAACTATGATTCAATTAAAATAAGACAGGAAGAATTTGGAGGGAATCTCAGGTGTACAGGAGACACTGGAGTTTTCCTGAGAAGAGAGTAGCGCTGAGTTTCATGGTTTTCTTTTGTCAGGGTTGGAGGTAGAAGGAGGAGAGGCAGAGGAATGAAGTCAGAATGGCATAGAGCATGCGCACGCCTTTGGCTATATATATGTAGAACAAAGACTTGAACACTATACCTAAGGCCAAAGATTAATGTGGAGTATGTGTGACTGAGAGGTAATCCCAGAATCCTAAAAGATAGCAGTGAATCCCTATGGTGTGCCTTGTATTTTTACCCTACTTGGTTCTTGTAAAAGACACTACGAAAATCTTACTAAGCCTTCCAGTGTCTCTTCCCTAGGACAGCAGTGCCTGGTTGTGTGTGTTTCCCATGTGGATACTGCCATGAAGGGGTTCTCTTCCTTACTTACAGCCAGCCCAAACACTGAAGGACAGAGCAATCCTCACCCTTCAGTGAGGATTCAAGTTCACATCTAATGCTTCAACCATCCACCAGGACTAAAACTAACCGTGCCTTCTAGTTTTTGCTCTGTCTTTCTTGTCCCAGAAAACTCAACTGTTTATCTACACATGTAAGCTCTGGGGTCTGGTCCCCCAGCCTACCAGCTTTGTCCACATTTCCTTCCTCAACTACAAGGAATTAGGGTCTAACAATAGAGCAAAGGGACCAGTCACCAAAATGGTCCTTACTTATGGCACCAACTACATGTTTTATGGGTCCCCCAAACCAACTTCAGGTTCAATAATGTGCTAGAAGAACTCTCAGAACTCACTGAAAGCTGTGTACTCACAGAAAAAGACACAAGTTAAAAGAAAGCAGAGTACAGCACAGTGCATGGTCCGAGAGGGCTGCAGACACTCAGTTTCCATGTCCTCTGGATGTGCTACTTGATCCTGCACCCATGTGTGACAATGTTCTTAAAGTATTGTCAACCCAGATCGCCATCAGAGCTTTAGCGTCCAGAGTTGTACTGGGGAATTACATAGACATGATTAATTGATTAATGGCCCATTTGTTGAACAGTCCCCAGCCACTCCCTTCCTAGAGGTCACCTAATACATGACTCAAGGGACTGACCATAAATCACCTCCTTAGCCTAAACTATTAGGTGTGGTGGGCTGAGGGGTCCATCATGAGTAACATGAGTAAAGACATCACTACTACTAGGGAGATTCTAAGTGTTTGGAAGGGATTGGCTAATTGAGGAATGGAAGTCAATATAATCTATTATCTTGCTTAGATAATAGGCAGAACTATTCACTCAAGTAAACAATACAGATACACTCAATTTTGACCCCTAAGTCCCACTTCAAGGATTTCTACCTGAAGATACAATTCCACTGGTATGAAATTCATATGAACAAAGTTATTTACACCATAATTTTTTGTATTGTAAAATACAAAGTAATTCAGATGCCCCCGCTATGAGGGGGTTTGAATAAACAATGGTACGTTCATACAGTGAAGTAAGGGGTAGCTATAATAAGATTAATGAACAGCTCTATAGGTTCATATGGAGACATTTCTGAACTATATTTTAAGTTCAAAAAGGGTAAAAAAATAGAATTTCTATTCTTTGTGAGAGAAAATTTCCATGTATCATCCTCCTGTTGCAAAAGAAATTCCAGAAGAATAAACCCTTTTGATTAACCTTATTTTAGTAGCTCAGTATACTTCATACAATTGACTTTGGAAACAAAGTGTTCTGTTATGTACATCTCTTTCCATTTGTCTACTGGATCACTCAAATGGACTTTTACTATTAACTATTTAAGAAATTTAAAGAAAAACATGACACCTTGGCTAAAAACACAAACAAAAAGGCATCTCCGCCCCATGTAAGGTATTTCCTCAAGTACAAATGAAACATTGGCAGGAATTGGAAAGTGCTCCAAAGCTATGCACCCTTGTGAATTCCCCTAGACAACCATCCATGAGAGGAAAAGGAGCTATGGCCTCAGCTTTCCTAAGATGGTTTGTCACTCCCTTGGTCTCTTCTTTTAAATGGAGTGCACAGGTGAGTTTGCTTCCGGTGCCATAGGCACCTGTCAATATCATGAGACATTTGCCACCTACGTAGTGCCTGCCCACCCTGCCTGCTGAGTTCTTTCAACTGTGCAGTGTGTTTCAAACAGCTAAACTTCATGTGGCAGGCTGGATGTGGGAAGCACTTTTTCAACCACACTGCAGACTGAAGGCATGAAGTTCCAGAATCCCTACTGATAACTTCAGCTTGAAGAATCTAGAGAGGCCCAAGATAGTGTAACTAAAAGGCCACAGAAAAAAAACCCATCCATTGCTACAAGTAACTGGTACTAACTATCCTGAGAGAATGGTTTTGTCCTACTCCTTCGCTCTCTCTGTTAGGGTTGTTTGATTACAGTGATTTTTAGTGTATTTTCTGCTACTTACATGTCATTAGAGAAATCTAAATTCCACAATTAAAATGAAATAGCTTATTTGTCTACTGAAATTCTTCTTAGGACATTCATTGAATCATAATACTATTAGGATTTTACAAGCCATTTGGCTGGAGTCTCACAGGAAAAAAATCTTTAAATGCTTTAAACTTCATAGGGGAAATGCTTTTAAGAAATCTGAAATGCTTTAAACTTCACAGATGACAATCACTTATGCCACTTGGGAAAACATTTTCCTCCTCCTTTGCAATCTTGTTAAATAAAGACTGCCTCACCAATATTCACCTGAAGTTTATTTTTACATTTTAGCGTTTAATGTTATTTGAGGATTTCTCTCATCCATTTTAAATCATTTTCTTGAGATAATTTACATACCATACAATCTACCCATGCAGTATGAAAGTTAGTGGTTTTTAGTATATTCAGATATCCTGAATTGATTCAAATCATTTGCCTTTCATGGTCATTTTGCCTTGGGGAAGAGCTAGAACCAGATCCACTGAAGAAGGTGGATGGGGACACACAGCGATGTTTTCACAGGTTGCCTTGACATTGGATGGCATTAGGCAGCACCATTCCCTAGCCTTTTTAATCACATCTCCTGAAGACACTTAAGAGAACTTGCAGAACTGCTTTGGAAGGGAGCCAGAACAGTGGGGTTATTGTCTTCAAAGTAAAGGGGAGATTCTTGAAACATTTAGTCTTTCCCCAATGAGTATGATATTAGTGATAGATTTTTTCATGGATGCCTTTTATCACAATGATGAAGTCCTTTTCCTTAAATTCTTACTATGTCTACTTTGTTGAGCATGTTTTCTCTTTTCTTTTCCTTTGTTTATTTACTTTTGCTACTGGGGATCGAACTCATGACCTCACACTTTCCAAGCAGGTGCTTGTATTGCTGAGCTAAATCCCCAGCCCCTTGAGCATGTTTATTATATAAAGATTTTGGATATGGTTAAGTACTTTCTTTCTGTTTATTAAGATGGTTAATAGTTTTTGTTTTTCATTGTATTGGTATGGGACATTATACTAATTTATTTTCCAATATTAAATTAACCTTTCTGTCCTAAAATAAATCCCACACACTCGTGATATATAGTAATTTTCATATATTGATGATTGTGTAATTCAGATTGATTGCATTTTGTTGAGGATTTTATGTTTATATTCTTTTCTTGTGATATATTTGGTTTGGTATCAAGATAATACTATTCTCATCAAATGAATTAGGAAGTGTTTCTTCCTCTATTTTTGGGAAGAGTTTCGAGGAATTATGTTACTTATTCTTTACAAGTATCATGGATTCACAAGTGAAATCATGTGGGCCTTGTCATTGCTTCAGGAAAAGTTTTAAAATTACAAATAAAGTCAATTTTCTTTACAGTGCACTTAAACTTTTAATGACTTAGTCATTTATTTATTGACGTATAAAGTGCATTTCATTCTCTTATAATTCTTTTGATTTCTCTAAGGTTAGTAGTGATGTCCTTCTTTTCTAGATTTCTCTTTCTCTGCCTTTCTGTCTGTCTCTCTCTGTCTCTCTCTTTCTCTCTTAGGTTCTCTCTTTCTCTCCCTCTCTCTCATCTTGGTCAGTGTAGCTAAAGGTTTGTTAACTTCGTTGAACTTCCCAAATAACTTTTGCTTTCATTGGCTTTTTTCTGCTA
>PVJX010019968.1:0-34061 GCA_004027295.1 Dolichotis patagonum
CCTCCTCCTCCTCCTCCTCCTCCTCCTCCTCCTCCTCCTTTCTCTTCTTTTTTAAAAAATTTTGTTGTCTTCTTCTTAAACGTAGTTTCTTAATATTTGTCTTGGAATGGAAGGAATAAAACTGTCTTCATAAAAGGCTTGGGTATAGTATAAATCCAAAAGAATCAACTAAAATGATTATAACTAATAAGTTCAGCAAATTTTTTAGTATATAAGATCAACTTACAATAATCAATTGTATTTCTGTATACTATCAGATAAGTAAAAATGATATTAAGGAAACAATTATATTTATAATAAAAATAATAAAATACTTGGCAACAAATTTAATGGAAGTACAAGATTTGTACACTGAAAGTCACAACATTGAGAAATGTTAAAGAAGATGTAAATAAATAGGACGCATTCATATTCATGCATTGTAGGCATTATATAGTTAAAAGGGCATACTCAAATTTATCTGAAAATTCAATATACAATCCTCACAGAAGTATAGCTGGCTTTCTTACAGAAATTGACAGGTTGATCCTAAAATTCATGTGGAAAAGCAGGGGATCCAGAGTACTCAAACAATCTTAAGGCATATAATTAAATTTAGAGGTCTCACACTTCTCCATTTTAAAATATACTACAAAGCTATAGTAGTTAAGATAATGTGGTAGTCATATACATATAGAAAATAAGTAAGAATCCAGAGATTAAACTCACACTGATCATCAGTTGGTTTTTGGCAAGAGAACTAAGAAAATTCAATAGAAAAATAAAATTATTTTTTCAAGTATTGCAGAGGTACCTGGATATTCACATGCAGAAGAGTGATTTTGGGCACTGTTTCACACTGTACAGAAAAATTAACACAAAGCAAATCATAGCTATAAATTAACAATTGAAAATATAAAATTCATAGAAGAAAACAGGAATCTTTATGACTTGGGAATAGTAAGTGAATTTTTATATATGATCCCAAAACATAATGGAGAAAGTAATTGATAAATTGGATTTTACCAAGACTAAGAACTTATATTTTTAGTTCAAGAAAGCAAAACTACATCCCATGAAATGAGAATTGAATATTTGAAAATCAGGTATCAGAATAGACTTTAAACATAATATATAAAGATTTGCTATAACTTAATAATAAAGATCAGTAATCTACTTAAAGAATTGGCAAAGTATTTGAATGGAAATTGTTACAGATAATACATGCTAGTGTCAAATGTGTGTGAAAGGTGCTTAGCAAGTTGAAAACCATGAGAAGATACTATGTCATACCCACTAGAGTAACTCCAATCAAAAGGATGAACAAAAACAGGTATTGATAAGAAAGTAGAGAAGTTGGAACCCTCACACACTGTTGGTGGGAGAGGAAAATGGGCTGGCAGTTTCTCAAATGGTTAAGCATGAAATTCTAGTGTATGACTTAGCAGTCCCTTGCCGAGGTATCGAGCAAGAGAAGTGAAAATATAACTCAATATAAAAATTGTACATGAATGTTCATTGCAACATTATTCATAATAGCCAAAAGTGGAAGCAACCCAAATATCCCCTTAACAATGAATGCATAATCAAAATGTGATATATTTTACACAATGAAATATTCTTTGGCAATAGGAAGGAATGAAGTACTAATACATGCTACAGCATGGTTGAAGCTCAAAGTGCTTACATGAAAGAAGTTAATTATAAAAGACCACAAACTGTACAACACCATTAGTATGAAATGTTGAATATATTCATTGTTAAGTCTATACATGGACAAATCCAATTAGTGGTTGTCAGGACTAGGGGAAGAGAGTATGTCAGTGAAGGGGCCTGACTGGTACGGATACAGGGTTACTTTGGAGGTGTGGAAAATGTTTTAAAGTTAGATGGTGGAGATGTTTGTACAACACTGTAAATACACTAAAAAACAGCAAATTCTGTGCTTTAGAAAGTGAAGGTGTGGTGTGTAAATTGTATATTCATGAACTGTTAAAAATATGGCAGCTTACTTTTTGAGATTTTTTGGTTTAAGCTTTCTCTTTCATCTGGACCCTCTTCCCTTTTCCTCTGTGATCTGTGTCCTGCTCAAGTTTGATTCCATCTGCAGCAGTTTCTTGTTAGTGAAGGTTCCCACTTCAGATGAGAATTCTGGAAGGTCAGCTTGCGCACTTTGCTGTGGGACCTTCTCCCCCACCTGATGATTGAAGAAGACAGGTCCTCTCCGTGTTACCTGCTGTGTTCAGCTTGGCTGGCCGGGATTGCAGTGGGTATTTGTTGGCTGCTTTGTGGTTCTCTTGTTCCTGGGTTCGTACCTCCTTTTACTTTCGTCAGATATGTTGAGACTGTGGAAATCTTGTATTTGGTTTTTATTGAAGCCATTTGTGTTTTCAGATTTCAAGAGATATTTTTTTCAACTACATTTGTAATGAATGTTGCTTATAGATTTTGGTTTTGAGATCATTCTTGTTTCCAGAGATGCAAAAATTATGCTTCCATTGCTGGTGACTTCTTTCCAGAATTCAGAAGTATAATCTTTTGGAAAACTTGAGGAAGAGATTTGCAAGAAATTGGTCTGGCAAAAAGATAGTCACTGAAGTTCGTTTGTTCAGTAGTTCGGCTCAAACCCAGGGTGTATTTACCACTGAGGTACGTCACTAGCCTCTTTTCTTTTTTTCTTTATTTGTTAATTAGAGGGTCTTGCTAAGTTTCCTAGTCTGGCCTCGAACTTTCAGTCCTCCTGCTTTAGCCTCCTGAGTGACTGGGATTACAGGCATGTGCCACTAAGCTAGGATTGCCTGAGGATATTTTAATATTATTGAGGGAAGAGGTCACGCTTGTTTATGTTTTTAAAAGCAGCACTTAGCACAGGGTCAAGACTTAGTAAGTACTCAGACAGACAGTTGCTGAATAAATAGATGTGCAGAGAGAGAACAACCGCTTGAATGAGATGGGATAGAATTTATAGCTAGGACCCACTCACCAGTGTTGACAACTGGGGGCTTTGGGTGTCTTGTTTTCCTACCCTCCAAACACAGATCAGAAACACATATGGAGCTTTTCTCAGTTTCTCAGCCTTCTGCTTTATGTGCTGCAGTTTATTCTGAAAATGTCACATAGCTCTCACGTTAAGTTTTCAGTGTCACGAGGATACTGATCTCTCAGTTGCTTGTATTTTACATGTTCCTGAGTGCAGACCCTTAATTAACCCATAGGTGGCAGGCCTGTATTCCACCTGTCCGTGGCTTTTGTTCCTTTTTTTCTGCCCTAAACTACTCCAAGTCTTTATGGGCAGACAGATCACATACGGTATCTAATCGTGTAGGATCTTTCCAGTCTAGTGTGGGGGGAAAGTGCCTGAGTTGAACTGAGTGGTCTCTCTCTAATAAATTTTGTTTATCTTTCTTTCCTATGAATCATAAAAAAGTGAGTAAATAGAATGGTATATCTCACAGAGATGAAGTCCCCAAAGACCCCGTGTTTGGAAACTTTCTGGATGCCTTGGGTCAGCTACTGTGATGTGCTAAATCCATGCTGATCCTCTCATGCCCACCTGCACTTTCATTCCAAGTTTCTTTCCTTCGTGCTCTGTGTTTTGCTACATGTTCTTTGGTAAAATTGTGCTGAGGTAGAAAGAAAGGACAGAGGCATAAAAGGTGCTCTGTGTTCAAGACAATGTATTGTACTGGTGGTTTAACAAAGGCCTGCCTTCTTTAACTAACATGGGTTGAGTTGAACGGCAAACTTGAGCACCGTTGCCGTTTTTCAAATCTAGGAGGTGCCAGTGTAAGGTATGCAAATCACGATGTTACAAGGAACCCAGTGTTTATTGTAGCTTCTAATGGGCTGTGAAGACGTTGAATGCTGCTTTTCTGGCTTGGAGTGTTGGATGTGTTCCTTACCAGATTCCCTTGAGATATGTGTATGAAAACAGCTTGTTAGAAGGCAAAGAAACATGAAGGCACAGATCTTTCACAGTTGGATACTTTTAGTCTCTGCAGCTGTTTGAATGGCCTGGGTGAATTAATTCCGTTATGGGTAAGAAGCCTTTCTCCTCCATATTAGTGGTGATCATGAACATCCTTCTTAAAATAATGGCAGCCAAGGGAGAGAGATGTGTGGGGAATATGGAAAGCTACATTTAATTTCAATTTAAAAGGAACAGAACACAATCAAATGACATTGACATTCTTAAAAGAGAATTAAAGGATTATAATCTTTGTATATCATGAAATTTGTTGAAAGTTTTGTGGGCTACTCTTTGGAACGATGACTTATTTCATATACTTTTGGTGGTTAATTTAACTCTAAATAAATGAGATTTTGACTTAAGGCTTTACTGTATTAATATTTATGACCTGTTTAGATAGTAATGAAAGATGATTATGGTACTTTGTACCATGAATGACGGCTGCGGCCTCCTAAGTCTCTGGAATTACAGGCATGTGCCACTGAGCTAGGATTACCTGAGGTATTTAAGTAAAAAAGGAAAAAAATAGCAAATCATTTTCCTTTCAATTCTTTCTCCCTTTAGGAAATTATATACTGATGCGTACTTCTCTGGACTTAAAATTATGCAGGTATTGTAAAGTATAAATTGTATGCTTTTGCAAAAATTATCTCATGTTGTTTTTACTATTTTGTACCTTTCAGAAAACCTAATAGTTCAACATAGTTTTCTTTCCAGACCGATGAGAGTACTAAGCTGGAATCTTCCCTTTTGTATCCCTAAGAACACTAGATAGATGCTGGCCCACATGGAAGAAAGATGTCAGTAGCACTGCAGCCCTCACAAATAGATTGTCCTTTTCAACCCTTGTCCTAGATAATGTGCCAGTACCTAGAAGTCATTCAACAGCTGTCAAATCCATTGCACGGCTGCTGTGACATGGAGGAGAAACAGCAGCCGGTGGACAAGTGTGACCATCCCATTTCTGTGTGTGTGTGGAAGGACAGCAGATGGGCATATTTCTAGTACTGCTCACTTTTTAACTAGGCAGATTTACATGGTCCTTTGGTGTCATAACAAATGACTACAATGAAATGTTTCAAAAGATAATTTAGAAAGTATAAGGGGGAAGGATTATCCACAGTGCCTCATCAAAACACAATTGCTGTAACATTTTGTTATTTTTAGTATTTTAATGCCTTCTATTAAATGTGTTGTTACATTTTGTGACACTTTAAGTTGTGACACTTTAAGTTTGTGGTCACCCCAGTGTTATCATGAGAAAAACACCCAGCAATTCTTAATTAGGAAACATTCTATGGACTGCTTGATGAATACTCCTTTAAACTGTCAAGGGCATTTAAAACAAGTGTGAGAAACTGTCCCATCCAGGAGGAACTTAGACACAATGACCATATGTAATGTGATCTCCCAGATGGGTTGCTGAAACACACAGAAGACATTTGAGGAAAACCGTAAGACATCTGAATAAAGTATTGATTTTATTTGATAACAATTGATTTTATTTGATAACAGTTTTATTTGATAACAATGGGTTTACTAGGCTAAAGGAGAGTGTTACCAATAGGAAAAATGGGATGGATCTCAAGGAAGTTTTACTATCTTGTACTATCTATTCTGTGAATTTGAAACTTTTTAAAAAATGAAATAAATCATTTTAAAAGTTCTGTAATTATATTGTATTAGGATTCTGTATTCTTTATCTTCTACTGTCTTTCAAAAAATCTAGTGACTGCTTACTATTCCTCAGAATGACCATCTCTAATTCATGTAGCTATTTTTATTTCCATGTAGGAAAGACTGTATATGTACACATGTATTGAGTGTTGCTCGGCTGAACAGCTTTCATTTATTTTGTGTGGCATTTTAATAAAGATTTAAAAATAGTTTTAAAAAGTATTTTTGCCAGAGATTTAGCTCAGTGGCATAAGCAGCTGTCTGGCAAGCGTGAGGTTGTGAGTTCAATCCGTGGTACAAAAAAAAAGTATTAAAAAAATTTAATAAATTATATATGTATATATTTTAAATTTTATTTTAAAGAGAATAAAACAAAACAGAACAAAGCAAATCAGAACAGAACAATGCAAGCAACACAGCACTTCAAAACAAGACAATAGGAAATCAACAGTGGCTACCATAATATTTCTTGTTTTCTCTGAAATAGTTGTCCATACCTTCACACACAAAAAATTCAAACAAAACAAAATTGTATCAAACCAATCAAGACAGAAGAATGAAAGCATTATAGGACTGCAAAACAAGACAATAGGAAAGTAACAATGGCTACTGGAATGTCTCGTTTTCTTCAATATAGTCATCCATACTATCACACATAATAAAATCAAATAAAATACAACAGAATAATACCAATGAAAACAGAAGGATAAAAGCATCATAGGACTTCAAAACAAGATGATAGGGCATCAGCAATGGCTTCCATAATGTCTTGTTTTCTTCAAAATAGCTGTTCATACTATCACACATAATAAAATCAATTCTTACAAACTCTGGGAGAAATTCTAGGACGTATAAGCCTATATAGAAATATATTTTATATTTATGTTTTTTTGAGGGGCAATAGATTCCCAAAAGTATATTACTGAATTAAAATTATAAAATTAAAATTATGCCCGGTAGTTTTTGCCAAAAGCCTGTTTTTAGCTTGCAGTTTTACTACTAGTGTATATGGGTGCCCAGCATTGCATGTAATCCATTGTTTGATGATCTTTTCCAGAACTAGTGTTGTCTTGATTTAATCTGTATTTCTTTAGTTATTTTTGAATTTAAACAACTCTTATGTTTACTTTACTACTTTTCTTATGAATTATCTGTCATGGTTGATTCTGTGTTCTCAGTTTGTTGAGTACTTTTTTTGAGTACTTTTAGTAGTAAAGGGAAAACTTTTAGTAATAAACACAAAAATACATGAGAAATTCAGTTTTTATAAGTGTTATTTTGTAATAAGCTGTGACTATAGCTAGGAAGAGGCAAAATATAATCATGAAAGAAACTAATTGAATTAAAATTTGTATTGTAAGGATATACACAAGACTTAGTAAATTGTTTTCTTTGCATGTACATTAATTATTTTGGAGCAGCATATGAATTTTAGAAATATTGGGGTTGATAAAATTATTTACAATTTTTGGCTTAATTCTTTAGTTATATGTAAGATGGAAAATAGTCAAAAAAAACTTCTTGTTATATAATAAAACCCTCAAACATTTATAGTGTTATTTAGACAGTATGAATAGATTGGATTACAAAAATATTTTGTTTAGTAGTGATGAAAAGCTAATTGTTAGCAAATAATTTTTATTATGAACTGTGTAATTAAAACCAGTAATTTTCTTAATGCTTGTTCCGCTACCAAAAAACTTCTCTTTTAAAAATAAAATGAGTAGTTAGGAGTAAGAAGTTCTGTGTGCTACTGAAGATTAGAGTGATTTTAATTAGTAATTTACCATGTAGTTTAGAAAGTTAGAAAAAAGAGTTTTGATGTCCTCATCCTAAAGAAATAGTAAATATTTTAGAAGACAGACACATTTACCCAGATTTAAACATTATGCAACATATACATATATTGAAACATCACTTGGTACTCTTATTAATATGCAAAATTTTTATGTTTGCATGTGCACATTCAAAAAGTAAATTTAATACATTAGAATGACTAGCTTATAAAGTTGAGGCTGTGGTTGAAGATGAGGAATTAAAAGGGTCTTGACCCTGAACTCACAGGTACCTGACTGTGCACAGGGATGTGTCGTCTTCCAGGGGTGAGAGGCAGTCAGTCTTCCACTTTGGTTTGTTTTGGAACAGTCTCCCCCCCCCATGTGTGTTCTTTCCCCATGGCTGCAGATGCCAGACATACTGTGATCTTGGGCTGTGGAGCTTGTTAACCCAGAGCCTGGTGACTGGCAGGCTTGACGGCTTCCTCCTGTCTGATGGGACAGAGGGTCTTCAGATGCCTGTGTGTGCGTGCCTGTGCCTCTCCAGTAGCTCCCTTTCCTCTTTTGTGCCCAGGCATTATACATTGTTTATCTCTCTCATTTTGACCTTTTTCTTTTAAAAATAAATTTTACCCTTTGTTCAGTGCTAATTTGAATTAAAGTACACTTACAGAATATATGAAATCTTTTCATCAAAGATGATGATATTGTGTGTCTCTGTGTGTGTACATGGGTGCTTCCATTTGCTATGGGTAGAAGACCACATGGAAAAAACAAGCAAAAAGAATTTCACTGTAGTATGTGCTAAACACAGTATTGGAATATGACAGGCAAATGACCTTTTAAGTGGGGACTGTGATCAGAATGTTCAACTTTAAATATGTTGTATATGTTTTCAAAACTATTGCCTGAAAAGGGAAGTACTTATTAAACTAGAATCAGTATTTTAGAAATAGTTCTTGTATTCAAAGAGTGGTGAAATAGCTGCGTAGTCCTTTGGAATTTTTCCACCATAGCTTAAGGGCAAGGAAGATTGAGGGCATAACCTAGGTATGTTGAGGACCCTTGCAGTCTGCCACAAGCTCAAAATTATGTATCTCCCTGTTGTTTATTGAAGATTAATGGAGATTTTAGTTTATTCAGCAACACATATTGTATGTTTTAATATAAAAATAAATTAAATTGCTTCTTAGTAAAATGATTTTGCCATCCTTCCCTCCAGTAAATGTTAGAATATATGCTGTGTTTTTCCTTGACTTCGAGGTACCCTTGGCAGACTGTTTACACAGGCCACAGGGTACATATATCTTGTTTAAATAGCTTGATAATAGTATGTGGAGGAAGAACAGACACAGATGACATTTTTAGGAGACTCTAACCAGTATTTTTATTTAAAGTGTTCATATGAGTGAAGGTCCATAGATTTTCATGATTTGAGTAATTAATTCAAACACCCCCTTATTCACTTGACAAATGTTCTTATCTCCAGGACTAAAAATGTATCTTTTTAAAAAAATTTATCTTCCTGGAGTTTATAGTATAATTTTCTACCATGATTTCTAGTTTTATATAGATTTTAAAAACAAGCAAAAATTATTGTCACAGAAAAACAAACCTCAGAAAACTCCACTATCTTTATTATTTGGAAAACAAGCCTGCTGCATTCTGTGAGAGAGAGACTATCATCTGTATTTTTAGCTAATTATTGCTAAAAAGTGACTTTCTCATTGCCAGAGCATTGCATTTTTTATTCTGTATACAAATTTTGATAAAACAGCATAGGTTGTTCAATTCTTGTGTGAAGGTGAAATACTGTGTTCTTTCTGACTTGACTTTTTTTTCCAGCTATTTAAAAAGCTGCCTAATGCCAAGGTCATTTAGTACTAGCACCTGACTGAAAATGGTCATACAAGTATTCCTTGTCTAGGGAGGTACCTGACTCCAGAGCAGCTCAGTGGAGACACAGGGCAGCAGATGTCCTTGACACCGGCTCTTCCCCATTGTCCTGGGAGACATTTTGGCAAAGAAGCTTGGGGTTTGTGAAGTGCCGTGACTTCAGAGGAAGAAAGAGGAACTCGAGAACAGAGAGGGAAGTGGATCCTGGAAACAAGGTCTCAGCCAGGCTTGAGGGGTAGAGCTGGGTAAGGAGAAAGGTGATACATGTAACTTCCTCTTTGACACATGTTTTCCTCTCTTTGTGATTCATTTTTTAAAAAACCTGTGGAGAACTACAGCATATTAAAGATGGATGAGAGATCAGAAGATCACTTTGTTCCTGTTTAGCATGATGTTAAATAACAGAAACTACAGCTTGTTTAGTGACTTGGGCAAGTTCATGTGGTTAATTAGTGGAACATATATGTATTTAGCTTCTAGTAACTTATTCTGGATTTTTCTATTACACTATGATTTTTTTTTTTTCTTGAGTGCTTGCTGTCTATGGGAGATGGTGGATCAGGAAACTGGAGAAGTGGTCTGATGCCAAATTGGGAATGGCCTTGTGGGCCAAGTTGATGAATTTTGACTTATCTTGTGTGTGATGGGGAGTTAGAAAGTATTTTAAACACAGATACAATATTAGATTTTCATTTAGGAAGAATATTTGATTATGGTTCAAGGAATGGGATATATCAGGATCATGGCAATGTGATTCGTGAAGAGACATATTGGGAAGTTACCAAGAGTGGTTGATGAAAACATAATGAGAGACAGTGGGAGTGAAAAGAAGGGGGACTGACTAGAGCAATGTTAAAAGGGTAAAGAAATAAAACTTAATGATTATTTTGCTTGGAAGAAGGTTATCCAAGGTGCATTGGGAACCGCCTTGCCTGTTAATGGATTAAACCAACCATGGGTGTTTGCTTGCTGACTGTTCTGCTATTTGGACAAGGATTTGTAAAGCTGGCTTGTGTCTAGGGCATGTGACATTGGTAAGATCTGGGGCTTTCAGGATGTTTTCTGCACTGTTTGGATGAGACATCTAAGGGCTGTCTGAGAACCTCTCTTCTTGTGGTGTCTTTCCAGGGCTTGAGTTAGCTGCCTGCCAACAGCTGCCTCACAGAAGTTGACTTTTTACCTGGTGGCTGACTTTTTTCCCAAAGTTGAAAAGTTGAAGCTGACAACCTTAGTACACGGTGAAGAATTGTCAGAACAACTATTCTTGGTCAGAATAGGTACAGGGTCAGACTAGATTCAAGATGTGAAGAGATAGGTCCTATCAAAGAATTGATGGACACATATTTGGTCCACCACTGTCTGGCTTATAGCCACAAATCATTCACATTCCTTCACAGGCCAAATATACTCACTTCCCAAAGGCCCAGAAGTCTCATCCCATTACAGCATCAGGCTCAAACTGAAATAGCAAAATTGCATTCATTTAATTCTATCCAGGTGCATATGTGTTGGGTGTAACTTTTCAGGCACAAATTTGTGAATTAAAAGGATCTGCCCTTCTTCCCCATTCCTCAAATATAAATGTCAGCATAGGGCTCAGATCGGAACAGTGGAATGGGCTGTGGAGCTACATCGCAGGAACTGTTTCATGGCAAGTGTGAAAGCTGGGCAATCCTCCTGACCTGGGGCGGGGCATACAGCTCAGTTAGGATGCAGTTGTCACTGGAGATGGTTTTCTGTTGTTCTTGGCTCCATTCTCGTGGCTTCTTTCAGCTGTTGGTTCCAGATGAATGACTTTTTCAGCCTGCATTCTGCCCATAGAAATTTAGGGGCCCAGAGGCTTCATTTCATTTTGAAAAGTCTCATTTCATTGTAGTCCAAGATAACGATTGTTTCTCAACACTTAAAGGGCTTTCTGTATGTAATCTGTTCTGTTTCACAGATGTCATCGGGAGATAGATTAGTTCTTCTGTACATCAGGCCGAGTGTCAGCTGGCTGTGGGACAATACTTTAAGGGCCTTAAAAGCTGTAGGTCTAATTAAGACTGTCTAGAAGGTAGGTCCCTGGACCTTTGAGGTTTTAGAAAGTTTTGTTTGATACTTATTATGAGGCTTTAAAATTTATTTTATTTTAGTGGAAGAGCCGTATTTTGATCTTTGCCTAAGACACTTTTTATTTTGAGAGTCTTTTGCTGAGAAAGACTGTAGATGAGAAGAAGCAATTACTTCTGCCCCATTAAAGTCCTGGCTCCTCTATATGTCCTCTAATTTTTGCTTGAAAACCCAGTAGTTCCTTCTTAGCCTTTCTTACTTCTCCATACCTTATCCCAAGCAGCTAAAGGAAGCTGTTTACTCTTTCAGTTTCCTGCCTGGAAATCTCCTTAGCTCAGTCCCCGAGTTGATGAGCCATCTTTCTGCTGTGCACATTACCGCTAGTGGCAGTGTTGCTCATTTTTCCAGACACAATATGTGTCCCCCTTTCTCTCAGCTTTCCCTAGCTGTTTCTTCAGTGTCTTTCCAGCTCCCTGGAGCAGTAGCTTTGAGGCCCTGCACAAATACCCCTCCCAAAGCCAGTGCCCCATGTTTTTGGTTTCTGTTATCGCAGCACCCCCCTTCTAGATCCTGATTTTCCTTCTGTGTGTTGCACAACAAACCACTCTCAAACCTAGCAGCTTAAAATGTGACCACATTTATTTACTCAGTACCCTGCAATCTGCGTTCTCTGTGGTGAGAACAGTTTATGTCTATACCACATGGCATCTGCTGGGGCCAGAACGGGGTGGTATTGCCACTTTCATGGGCAAAGCCTCAGCCGGAGGCCTGAAACATCTTTGTCTGGAGGTGGCTTACTGTTTCTTCCTCTCCTTTTTTGAGGCCTTTTGACAGGAGTACTTGGGCTTTTCTCTGTGGGCTGGACTGGCCTAGTCGTAGTCTAATTTCTGCCATTGTTGAAGGCTTTTGTCTGAATGCATACGGAGGCATCCAGCCCTTCTTAGTGCCTGCACTCTGAGGTCCCAGGATGGTATTGTAGCTGCAGCTCTCGGTAGAAGTGGCTACAGGGTCAGCCCTGCTCTAACAGATGACAGACAGCCTCACTCCTCAGTGGAAGAACCATAAAGAATTTACAACTGTCTCTAATCCACTGTAATAGTCCTGAGTTGTTCTGATTTAGGTAATCTTGGTAGATTTTGAAAATTCTCTTAAGTAAGCATTCTGGGAAGGACCATGGTTCACTTGTGGATGCATTTCAAACAAATCAACCTCACAACAAAAATCATTTTCTAACATCGGTAGCTTATTGATTCATCTGTGATGCATTTGTTTGTTTCCTCGGTGCTCCTAGGCTTGGCCCCTCTACTCCCCTGTCCCAGTAGGAACCCATGGCAGAGGAACTGAGTCCCAGTAGAAACTCAGTTCCTCTGGAGTCCTCATGGCTAATTCACAATTTCCTAAGTCCCGTGGCTTTCTGTTTCTTATTTTGTTCTTCTGTTTTGTTCCAACATATCTTTAAATAGTTGCTGCAAAATGCTGTTGTGGGTAAACTTGCTGAGTTCTTCCTTGATGGAAAATGTGTCTATTCTGTGATACTCTTTTTTAACTGTATCTGAAAACAGATACCTAAACACTTAGACCATTGTCACCTAAAGATGCTGTATATAAATGTAAGGGGATGTGATTCCTTCTTGTTGTTGTTTTTCCCAAAATTTATCTTATGGTCTTTTGTTTGTCTGGTCATCATTATTAATTTTTATTGTTGTCCATATTTTTTTAATTTTAGAAAATATAACAGACACTATGTGTTAGGGTTTTAAAGGTATTTAATTACAAGAGGTGACAAGACTGTGAAATTGTCTCTTAGGTGACTTAACTAGGAAATCATTATGGTGGAGCAAATAGATAGGCCTCTCTTAGAGGAACTGACCAACTGCCTGGAGTTTCCCCTTGTCTCCTTTATTTAAGAATCTGTTTTTTCCTTGCGAGATAAGGTGGGATTGCCTAAAACTCTTGTTTCAGGAAGGTTTGTCTCTGTAAATCAATCTGGGCTTTATCTGAAATAGTTGTCAGCAAGGCCTGGGCAGGCCGTGGGCCTTTGGCCAGTGCTGCTCTTCAGGTCAGTTCTGTTTGCCCCTCTTTGAAGCAGCTACTGAGGTGATAAAGGTTGGGATATAAACACTATTAACAGCATTCACAGGTGGAAGAAAAATATGCTTTATTGTTTCAGTATAATGAATAGGACTGTCTGGGAGGCAATACTGAATTTTTCCTACCTCCAGAAAGGTATGAGATTTGCAACTTGTGGTTTTTAATGAAGGAAACTTGGTTAAACATTCACCCTTCCCATAAATTATAAGCAGGTGAAATACACCCGTGGAAAACATTTCTTGAAAGCACGCACTCCATTAACAGTCAGTCATAGGGGCAAACAGAGGGCCCTGCGGGGCAATCCGGAGCCAGAGGATTGCGAAAACACCCTGATCCTGTGAGTAAATAAGGAAGCGTAAACAAGCTAACCAAGTAAAATGGAGAGAATACTAATATTAACTAACCTGGAGCCATGAGATTATTTTCACAAGTAGATTGTGAACTTTACACACTGCTTGTAGGTTTGCTATTGGTAGTAACCCATTGAGTAATGCAAAGAATCTTTATAAATAGCCTTTAAGAGTACACAGAGATATTATTATAACGTTGGAGGAGTGGATTTCATATTATGACTCCTGCAGTTAACACTCACTTTTAAAAGAAGTTAGCAAAAGAGGACTTGCAGTTTGAACTCAGCCTTTTATGCGTTCATTTCTGTTTAGATTCTGCTGGTGAAGAGCCGCAGCCGATGAAGAGTGGATGGGGAGGTGTGTGGATTCCAGGCCTATCCTTATCTGCTGCTGAGTGTCCCACTAGTACATTTCTGTCTGCCTTTGCTCTGCTTTCCTTACAAGATGACTTTGATATTTAAGGGGATAGTATTTTTAAAGAAAATAAAATCAAATGTGAAAATCTTGTTTTTGATTTCACATTCTTCTACCTGCAAACACGCTTCTGTGTTTAATGGTTGTCTTTGTGCTTAGTTGAGGCCTTCTATACTGAATGCAGTCTCTTTGGCAAAGAGCAGTGATTTCCCCCTACTGTGTACTCTGCCCATTTCAAGCAAGAGGGTTTTTTTTTTTTTTTTTTTTGCACATGGTAGTCATTCAATAAGTGTTTGTTAAATGAAATTAATTAGCTACAGTTCTGTTCCTGTCTTGTTTCCTCGTAACTCAAAATCTGCTATATTGAAAGCACAGTAATGTTGGCTCCAGTGCTCAGAATCATCATCAAAAACAAACTTCATTTGTGATTTATAACAATGAATAGATGACTGAACAAAGCAACTAGATACATGCTTTCAAATTTTGTAAACCATGGCTGGCAAGTCTGACTTCTATTTTATTTAAAATATAATTATTTGTGCTATTGAATAATAAGATGAATATTCTAGCAAGCATTTGGCACAAGGGTGGTTTGTGCTGGACATTTGTTTTCTGTATTTTCTTTAATCTTTAAAAAACTATACAGCTGAAGCAACTGACAAACTGATGTAATACACAGCCAAAGTTACCATGGCTCTGTTCATGAATGTCGTTGTTTTTGGTAACCTCTCATGTTTGATAATGTTTTAGAATTCGTAGGGGTTATGGAAAGACCTAAAGTTTGTGCAGTCTAAACTGTGCCTCCTCCAAGCCAGTGTAAATAAATAGGGAAGTAAAACGTATTTGAGCTCAGACTAACTGGGCCTGAGACGACTGTAAACTTGCATTTAAAATTTCAGAGTTTAAGTATCAGCTCTGTGTTTGCTAGTTATGTGACCTTTACTTTTTCAAGGTAATTATACTTGTCTGTTCCCCTCATAAGATAATTGCAAGAGTCTATTTAAAATTAGTTGAAAAGCACCTTTTAAACTATTAAGCTGGATAAGCAAGATTGTAATTACCAAGTCATATTATGTAACCCTTGTTTGAAAGCAACTCATGTAGACATTTTCAGAAACCAAAGCTTTGTGATATGCTGACTCATAGTCTTCCTCTGGAAAAGTAAATATCCGTATTATTCAAAAAGGAGTTTTTATTTCTACCATTTTAAAACTTTTACCCAAGAATGTGGAACTTACCTAATTCCCAGGTAAGGGTTACCCCAAACTGCTCCACATTACAGACCTGGCCTGTGAATTACGCAGTAGATTGAGGGTACCAAGGGTACCCACCCATTTGTACTGCAGAATGTTTGCAGCAGGGTCAGGCAGACAATATGTCCTACAAAATTTTATTATATAAATATTAAGAGCTAAGAAAATGTGCATTTTGTACTAAAAACGTGGTTAAATGTAACATTGCGGAGACCAGCTTAGTAGAAAGAGGAGTCAGAGGAATCGGTGCGCAGCGGCTTCAGCAGTACCTAAGAAATGACCATCCTTTTCATGTCTCAGCTTGGCAGCAAGAGAAAGAGTGAACAGTTTCACGCACTATTAAAAGTAAATGAATTCCCTCTCTCTCTCTCTCTCTCTCTCTCTCTCTCTCTCTCTCTCTCTCTCTCTCTGTCACTCGGTTTACAAATTTTAATGCTGAAAGGACAAAGGCCACAGCAAAGAAATGATTGAATATCTTAAAGAAGTAGTGTATGGTAGGATTTGGAGTCCCGACAATGGGGACATAGATTAAGGGCTCAGGAAACAGAAAAAAATTCACTCTAGAGAGGGGAAGGAAACATCTTCAGAGGTTAGAGGAGACAACAGAAGACAGCCACAGGTTCCTTGAGATCCCCAAGTGGCAGCCGAGGACGTGAAAGAATGTACCCAAGGTGGTCTCACAAACACAGGTGGACTTGTGATCACCTGCTGTGAGAGTCTTCTGTATTTTTGGACTAAGGTGACTAGAGAATAAATGAGTAGACAGGAGAGAATCATCTGAGGGACAATGGGGAGCACAGTAGACATTGTAATGAAGTGGAGATGAGATGTGAAGAGGATATAGTCAGTAATGTTTGGAGCATACTACTATTTTTAAATGTAATTCTTATATTCATTTTGTATCTATTTTTGAACAGAGTCTCTGGTTTATTTTTTCAAGAAATATTTGTTGATAACCTTTCGTTTCCTGGGGCTTTTAGCTTAGTGTGAGAAGATCGACACTGAGAGGGTATAGTATGTGTAAAGTATAGCATGTGTGGTGATGTTTGCACAAGAGAAACATTTTGCAGGAAACAGTAAGGAGAGGAAGTGAGAGAAGAAGAGAGAAAGGAAGAGAATAGAGTGTTTCGGGAGGTGGCTAGTGAAGAATGGTAGTCATGACTGAAAGGATAGGGACCGTTGGGAGGTTGGGTTCGTGGAGCTGAGGAAAAAGCCGACTGCTCTGTGGGAGGGTCGGGGGCTGAGCTCACTGAGCAAAAGGAGAGTGGTAGGAGAAGAACTCAGAGAGTAAGGCGAGAACGTGTCCTGTGGGCTCTTGTAACCTTGGGGCTGGATGGAACCACTAAGCAGAGTGATGCAAATGCAACAGAGAAGAGCACTATGCCTGAGCCTGAGGGAGTTCCAGGGTTTGGAGTTCTAGGAGACAAGGAATAAGCAGAGGAGATTGGAGCTGAGAAGAGTCTGGAGTATTTCAGTCTGTCTGATAACTTAAAAAATATCACATGCAAAATTATGTGAACCCAGCGCAGATGGTGATCAAAAATAGCCACCATTTAGTGAGTACTTGGTATATGGCAAACATACATGCTCTCATTTAATCTCACAAATCCTTACAACAATCATTTGAAGTAGGAATCAGGTAACCATTGTATTTATTTTTTTAGGTAATCATTTTAAATGTTAAAAAACGAAAGTGAAAAAAGTCAGTAATAAATTTGTGTAAGGCCACACAGGTGGTAAATGGTATTAGAGCCAGTTTGAACAATTTTGGGTGGCATTAAATTCCAGTTAAAACCAATATGTCCATCAGGTTGGCAGGTGGTTGAATGAAATAGAGGTAACTCAGTGTTACAATACTTTTATTTCTGTGGGTACTAACACCATGATTCATCCTACAGAACTCTGAGATTCCTAGAAATACTTCTACAGGTTAGCAGGTTAATACTACTGTCAGCATAGTGTTAAGATGGTTTTGTTTCTTTATGTTGACATTTGCACTGCTGATGCACAAATAATGACAGGCAAAACATTAAGAATCTAAGACACTGTCATGGTACCAAATTCTATCAGTGGTCACTGTATTTTTCACTATCAAGAATTTAGAGTTAAGGACTGGGAGTATAGCTCAGCAGCAGAGCACTCACCTAGCGCGCCTGAGGTCCTGAGTTCAGTCCCAAGGCTGCCCTTCCACTCCCCCGAAAGAATTCCAATTACAGAAAAAATAAAACCAGCTTCATTAATTCATCCTTGATGAATTAATACAAAACATTCAGTTGATTAAAATTTGTTCCTTGATAACACATCTTTTTCGTGTAGTATGTGGTCAAACGGGAACTACACATCCCAATATAGTGTTTGGCTAGAAGAAAAGCATTTGTGCAGTTCTGTGAATTGAGTGGTAGGCAGTCATGATGCCTTAGATATGCCTATGCCGTAACCCCAGGAACCTGTGCATTTATTATTTTGCCTGTCTTTAAAGGGCTGGCCTTCAAGATGGGAAGATGGTCCTCAGTTCCCTAGGTGGGTCCAAACTAATCATGTGGGTCCTTAAAGGGAAAGAGGAGAGTGGACCAGGAGGTTGGAGAGATGTTCTGGGAGGACTGTGCTGGCTATCTTTGAAGATAGATGAAGGGGACCACAAACCTAGGGAAGCAGAGACTCCCTAGAAGCTGACAGCAGCCCTCAACTGACAGCCAGAAGAAACAATAGGGACATCAGTGCTGTAGCTGTAAAGAAATGGATTCTCTTGGAGAAATTCCAACAAAAATCACAATTGGTCAACCCCACTTTATTTGGGGGACACTTGTACAGGACTATGACCCACAGAACTTGGAATAAATGAAGTTTGTGTTATTTTCTTAGGTATTTTATTTACTTTTATTCGTTGCTGAGACAAAATACCTGATGTCCAAAGTTGGGAAAGGAAAGGTTTATTTCTTAACAGTTTTTGGAGGTTTCAGTCCATACTCAGTTGGCTCCAAGGCAGGGTGGCATGGCGGGGCCGCAGTTCATGGCAGCTGCAAACAGCAAGGCAGAAACTGGCAAGAGAGAGAGACACACCTTCTTCCTGGCATTACATCACATCCTGGCTCCACCCCCTGTGGGTGTAGCACTGACACCACCAATCCAAGCACTAGACAATGAACCAGTCACAAATGTACAGTGCAAGTACATGAGGCCTGGGGGCCACCCATATAAACCATGACATTAGGACATCAATAGGAAACTAATACAAGTGAGCTGAACTAGCTACCGTTTCATAGACTATTACTTCTTTGAAAAACTCAGCAAAATAACTATTTTTCATAATTCGTAGCCAAATATGGTTTGTCAGTCTTTTGGCACACATTTTGTTGAAAATGAGCCAAGTGATTTTGCCACTTCAAGGAAAACAGTTGACAGTACTTAAAATTTTTGAAAAGCTTGTGTTTGTCACTGTGAGCTTGATAGCTTGCAAATCCTAAAGACTTCATAAGATTAGTAGTGACTTTAACAAGCACGATGTTTTGATAATGTCTTACAAAATGTGTTCACATCTGCATAAATCAGTAAACAGTTACTTACAAAAGACCAGTGCATGAGTTACAGAGTCATGCATTATTAAAAAAAATTGAAATACAAGACAAAGAAATAGATTTTAATGAAATAGAGTATATATAGAGAGTTCACTGATACAGTTTCAGATTTCACATTGCCACAAACTTCTAAGAAATTATCAGTTGCTAATTTTGGGGATAGTATCAAAAGACAATATCATCGTTGCCTGAAAAGGCTCTTAAAAATTTCCTTTTTCCATATATATCTTTGTCTGTATCTGTATTCATATCTATATTTATAGCTATATATCTGTATATCTGATCTTCCTTTGTTCAATGGCAGATTGAGTACAGAAATGCATATGAGAATCCAATTGCCTTTTATTAAATCTTAGAGAGATTTGCAAAAATGGGAAATTATAGCAATCTTTTCACTAAACTTTTCATTTTGAAAAGTGAAGTCATTATTTAAAAGTCATTTATATTAATATGAAGTGTTTTATTATTTTAAATGAATGCATAAATAAAAATTTCTCAGTTGGAATTTCTAAAATAGTAAATATTGATGCAAGCTTAGGGGCTTGGAAACAATTTTAAAAAGTAAGAATTATTCTAGAAAGCACTTTAAAAGTGATGATGATCTGAAATATTGAGATGGAAAAGTACCTGAGCTATCCTTCCAAGCACAAACTAGATCAGAAGACTTGGTTTTAGAATGATACTATTTATTCAAAATTTGATGCTTATTAGCTGTTTTAATACTGAGAGATATGTGTGGGAGTGATCATTAAAATTTCCATAGATAAGTTTCCTCTGGATATTTTCTTATTTGTATTATGTTATGGTTGATACATTGTGTCAACTTGAGAAGTTAGAAGTTTAACTGAGAGACAGCAGGGAGCCAGGGCTCTTACTCTGTAAATATTCTAATCCTATAGAAGGAAGGCAAGGAGATTTTGTGAGTGCTGCATCTGCCCTGGGGGACGGGGGTGGCCTGCATACAATATAAGGGAGAAGAGGCTTGTTTCCCCTTTTGCTTTGGTTGTTGCCTTGAAATGTTGCCCCAGTGCCATGCCACCCTGCCTTAGCCAACTGATAATGGACTGAAACCTCCAAAAACTGTAAGCTAAATAAACTTTTTCCTCCTTAATTTTGGGCATCAGGTATTTTGTCTTAGCAAAGAGAGAAAAGTAATCAAGACATATTAGTTGTTATGACTTTATTAAGATAAGCATATATCATTACAGAAAGCAACAAAACTATATTAAAAGTCACATTATTTTATAACATTTGCCGCTTTTATAAAAATGATGGAGACATGTAAAGCATACATAATTTTGTCTGTAAAAACTATTGTTATACTGCAGTCAGTTTTAGAGCTGCTAAATAATAGTGATGGATTTTGGTTCAGATTTACTGCTAACACTTTAATATGGCATTTTGAACTGATATTTTTATGATGACATCATTATTAGCTCCATTCAGTAGGTGTTGAGATCAGTATTTCATAGCATAACAGTGCAGCAACCTTATCAGTCCTATTTTCTGCTTGGTATTTCAATAAGCCTTGTAGGATAGAATTAAAATGAGGGGGTTTATGAAAATTGAGGTTTACCATAAACTGTTCAGGATCACAGCAGGCTGTAAGAGCTTTATGGTGCACACAGTTCATTGTAAGCTAACTGTCGCAGAAGCCTAGTGGGTGATACCTAGTTTCTTATGTAAGGACACAGTGTTTGATCTCATCCGTCTCTCAAGATTGGAAAACGTGATACTCATTTTCTTGATTGAGTTAATGCGATTTTGTGAGTAATTTAAAGAAACCTGCAAGATCTAGGACAATTTCTTATCAGTAAAATGAGGGTAATAATAGAATTACCTCAAAGGATGCTTGCAAGGGTTCAAGGAGATAAAAACGTGTAAGGATTTAGAACAGAACCTTCTTTGTAGCAAAGATTTGATAAATGATGGCTGTTATCTAGAAAGAGCACACAGTCATTTCACAGCACATACAGAGAGTTGTAGAGACTGTCCCAAGTCTACACACAAGCTGTTTTTATGCGCTTTCAGTGAAAGTTGTCATCCAGAGGCTTCACTTTGCTTCTCCTTTTAGAGCAGGCACCTGCTCTTCAAGTGACTCTTTTCTTTTGATTAGTACCATTTTCCTGTGTGAAAACACCCCAGACTCAGGTAGGAACCTGAGCAGTCTTAGGATCCAAGAGAGTGAGCAGTACCATTATTTTCTCTTTGATTCTTTATTGCCCATTTGTACATTCTTTTCTGCAAACATTGAGCTATATAGTAGACTATGTACAGGAGGTAGGTAGAGGCATAAGACATATCTGTGGGAGAGATAAACGCCTTTAGGTTATTAAATGTAAGTGTTCTGAGGGTGAAGTGGGAAAATTGAAGGAGCATGTTGCTGCTGCAGGGCTCTGGAATCTGGCACCAGCTGGAAATGACTGTAAAGGGAAGATTTCCTGAGAGAAATGTGGGCACGAGGGCCTCCCAGGCTGTAGGCTGAGAACAGTTTGTTCTTTTCTTCTTGGTTGTTCTCTGTTCTCTGAGGATTTCTTATCACCTGGTGATATCCTGAGAAGTAGTTGGCCTGGAGAATTTATTGGTAATGTTTTTATGTTCTTCAGATTATCTTCACTAGGCTAAAAACAGAATGAGTTTTTTTATACTTGTAAGTCATTGAAAATTTTTAGGAATATTTAATAAAGACAGGGAGGTTGTTGAAAAATTTGTCCTTGGGTGGTTTTAACCCTAATTAGAGTCTTTAAAATGTAAAGATGGCTTTTGTTTATTTCAGAAGTATTGAAGGAATAATCTTGCCCAAATTCTTTTTTACTGGATCAGCCCACAAACTTGTAGATTTATCATACAAAAACCATTTAACTGGTATCTATATAAACTTCTGACATTGAATTTACAAGTCTTTGGACTCATTATTTGTGTGTAGCAGTTTTTTTTTTCCCTTGTCTTGGGAATTGAATTTAAGGCCTTTGCGCTGAGCTGCATCCCTAGCCCTTTTCAAAAACTTTAAAAATTTTGAGAGAATATCTCACTAAGTCTTTAAGTTAGTTTCACAGGCTG
This sequence comes from Dolichotis patagonum, assembly GCA_004027295.1. Classification (NCBI taxonomy): domain Eukaryota; kingdom Metazoa; phylum Chordata; class Mammalia; order Rodentia; family Caviidae; genus Dolichotis; species Dolichotis patagonum. The sequence continues at coordinate 22,093 of PVJX010019968.1, forward strand.
GGCTCAATCTTTTGATCCTCTTGCCCCTGCCTGCCAGTGAGCGTGTGTATGTGTTTGTGCCACGTGTGTGTGTGTGTGCCAGCCACTATGCTCAGATTTTATTTTTGGCTATGTTTTCTCTTCTTCATTATTTTGTATTCCCAAATTGAGGTAGGAGAAGCTAAAGACTTCCTATCAGACTGATTTGATATGGTAACTGCAGGCTCACCCAAAAAAGTCTAAAGTCACCAGATAAGAAATTAGAAATAGTTTAAGAGCTGGAGCAGGAGTTAAGAAAGAACAGTTCAGAGAAACTGATGTCTTTGTGCCCAGGAAATATGTACAGATTGAACATCGTAATCTGGAAATCTGAAATCCCAAACTTTTAAAGACATGATACTACTAGTAGAAAATTCTGTACCTCACCACAGCTCACCGTCAAAACATAAGCACACTAAAAATATTGTGTAACTTTATCTTTGGGCTGTGTGTATGAGGTGACCTTGAAATAAATACAAATATTTATACTTCGGTCCCCTCCCCAAGTATCTCATAGGTAGGTATATGCAAATATCCCCAAATCTGAAAAAGCTCTGAACCCCAAAACACCTCTGGTGCCAGGCATTTCAGATAAATAAGGTCAAAAGTAATTAAGCTAGCAATCTAGAATCTTGTAGGAGACATAAGGCAAGAAAAAAAATTACATACAAGTTGAAATATATGAAGTGCAAGAAAAATCAAGACAAAATTGAATGCCTGTTGTATGCCATGGATAGAAACAGGCAATGAGTTCACTTCTGGTTAAATAATTCTTGTTTTGTTGTTGTTATTTTGTTTTTTTCTTTTAAGACAGGATCTCACTGTGTAATTCAGATTGGCCTTAAACTCTCTGTGTAGCCCAATCTGGCCTCAGACTCACGGTGGTCCTCTTGCCTCAGCCTCCAGGTGTGTGCCACTGTGCCTGGCTTAGAAATAGAGTTCTACTGAAGTCTTACCTGATTGAAATATAATGTGAAGAACATGTACAATTTAAAGCTTTCTGGTAACCACATTAAAAGAAGTAAAGAGAAACAGGTGAAATTAATTTTAAGAGTATATTTAATCCAGTTATCTGGAATATTATAATTTCAGCACACTGGAAGTTTAAAAATTACTGAGCTATTTTATGCCTACTTCTGTACTAACTCCTTGAAATCCACTATATCTTTTAAATATTCAATGTGTCTTAATTCAGACGTTTTCATTGGAAATACTTGATCTTTGTGCACAGTTCATAACATTTAACAGTTGAAAGAGACGAGTCATCTACACAGTTTGTTCCAGTCATACTTTAAAAATTTCCAATGACTGAATAAGATAACTGTTTTAAATTCTAATGTCAATTAATTAAAGTTAATTAAAAATTGAAAATATTTTTCCTGGTCCTTTTGGGCTCATCTCTACTTATAACAAGAAGCTACTATATTGGATAAAACAATTTTAAAGAGATTAAAAAAAGCATAGTGACAATTATGTGCAAAAGTTTAGTCTGAGTCATGTAGACAGATACAGTAAGCAGACCAGTGTCAGTCTCTAAATTGGAACTTCGTGTGGTAGACACTGTGTAGTCACTGGATAAATTTATTAAAAAGAATAGAGACTAAGCAGCTACAGAACTCGATTTTGGCTGATTCATCTGACTACATTGTTGTTTCGTGTGGAACTGAGAAACAGAGGGAGAAAATGGAGTTAAAGATGCTAACAGAGAGCTAATCCCAGTAGAAAAAGGTAATGAGAGCCTGAACTACAGCAATGCTTATGAGATTCCTATCTAATAAGATTAACTCTGTTTTATAGGTGGTAATGTGGAAGCTAAGAAAGGTTAACAATGTGCATAAAATTCCTTAGCTAGTGAGTGACTGAGCAGGAGACCTTGGGGTCTGCCTTGCTATAATGAATATGACCCACTTGTAATTGGACAAAGCAGATATGCAAAGGGCATCTGTGGAGTAAAAAAATAGGGAAAGATAAGGACCTCTTTTTAGAATGGTAATTCTTATCTTTTCATTTGAATGATGAAAACTCTCCTATGGTGCAATACCAGGAATTTTGGAGATTACCTTTGTGTAAGCTTGTTAGGACTTCCATAAGATACAGTCTAATGGAAACCAAGATACAGAATAAGAGAGTGTGAGACTGTTTGCTCTTCTCTTCTTCTTAGAGTAGACTTAAAGTTAGGAACATACAATGATGAAGAAGTGTAGTGAAGAAAATAGGGAGTTAATTGTTTAAAAGTCAGTATTATATCTCTTACAGATTTAAAAGAACAGTTAGTGGCCCTGAAGCAAGGCCAGCAGATCGCTGTAGCTGCTGGTTTCAAACAGGAGCCTAAAGAGAATTCTTTCTGTGGTCTGTTGACCATTTCAGAACTTTGGAAATGGAATGGTCAATTCATCAGAAAGAAATAGCACGTGAGTATGGCGGACTTTGGGGGGCCTGCAGGGGAGAGACCCTGGCGCCTCGGGACCTGCACCATGCGGTTGACTCGGGGTGCCAAGAGAACAAGGAGCTCCTTCCCTCTTTGGGGGGGCGGTCATGAGTATGGCAGACCTTCGGTGGCCCGAAGGAGAGAAACCCTGGTGCATCGGGACCTGCACCGTGCGGTTGAGTTGGGGCGCTAGGAGAACAAGGAGCTCCTCCCCTCTCTGGGGGATGGCTGAGAGTGTGGCACACTTTTTTGGCAGCCCAAAGGAGAAAGAAGGCGCGTCGGGACCTGCACAGTGCAGTTGACTCGGGGTACCAGGAGAACAAGGAACTCCTCCCCTCTCTGGGTGGCGGCTGTGATCCTGCCTGCATGTGGGCTGAGAATCAGACATCTCATGTCGTCCTGTCCCCCGCCCTGTGTGCCCCCTCTGCCTCCCCTCTGCTTAGCAAGTGGGAGCCAGTGAACTACACATCTTGTGAATAGATTGGCTATGTTATTTAGTATGAGCTCTCCATATGCAAAGATAAGGACAACCATTTGGAAGAAAACAAGAGACAATATGACAGATAGTGAAGATCTCTTGTTGTCTAGCTTTGAAATTTATGCTTTCTTATGTCCCGTTCTGTTCAGTTTTGTTGTGCTTAATTTTACTCCCTTTTAAAATAAAATAAAAAAATTAAAAAATATATATAAAAGAACAGTTAGTATTTTCTAGCTCATTACCATTTTAGAGACAGACATCTCAGATTAAAAAGTATCTACCTTTTCATAGAAGAGTCAGATGAACAAACTGATAAACATCAACTTTTGTTTGGATATCTTAATTTTACCTGTAATGATAAATATTATTTAGTTGTTTGGATCGACAACTGTAGGTATCTTGACTGAGAGGGTAAAACGGTATTGGCTGAGCTGATGAACCATTTCCTGAAAGGAGGCTATCGAAGGCCACAAGAAATTCTACATCAGTTAACCATCAAATGTCTTTAATAGTATTTACTCTTTGCTCAACGTGTCAGTGAGTTTTACGTTTGTAGTAGATGTAAGTCAAATAGACATTCTGGTACATGAGATGCACTTTATCTAAGAGGTTTTTGAATCCCTAAAGCATTCAATTCAGCCATCAAATATTTATAGAGTACTAAATTCATGGTAGGCATTGTGGCAGATGTGGGGTAAAAATGTGAATAAAGTTGGTATCTTCCTGCTGTCAGTTACGATTTAATGAAGTTGGCAAACTTTAAACAGACAGTTACAAATATGAATATGCTCACATACTGTGATAGTATTTGGCGCTGAAGGTGTTCAATTCATGGAACACTGGAGATTTTCCTCCTTAGCTAGGTGTATCCAGAAAGCTGTGTGTGTACATGTAAGTTCAGAGTTGTGTAAATCAAATGGTAATTTTGGCTTTTAACTTTGACCCTGTCATTTAACATCCTCAAGTCTTTATTTCCTTGTTTATTACACAGTAATTTATAGAGGATATTTCTTAAAGCTTTGATGTTGAATTTAGTCATGATGACCAGGGGTTTAGCTCAGTGGCACAAGCGCCTACCTGGCAAGTGCAAGGTCATGAATTCGATCCCCAGTACCAAAAAAAAAAAAAAAAAAAAAAAGAAAAAAGATGTTTACATACTATTTCTAAGTTGTGCTCAAAACCTGAATTCATTTTGTCCCTGAAAGTAGAAGCTAGGACTTCCTAAGTAATACATTTACTCATTTGACATCAATAATTATAAAACTGTCATAAGTGGAAATTTTGCATGTGTTTCAAAAGCTTGGAATGAAGTTTTGAAGTAGTGCAGAAATTCTGTCATGCTAAAACCTTTAAAATTCTCTTGAATTGAATATTCGTTTGATTTGAATCTTCCAAACATGAAACAAAGACTTATGACCTATCAATTTTTCCGATTTATTATCCTTGAGTAGACTTTCGTTGTGTATTTATTTTTAGATCAAGTTTGAGCTAATTTATTTTTGGAAGTGGGAAGAATAAGACCTGTTTTATTGTATTGTATTCTGCTTTTTTTGAGACAGGGTCTCACCGTGCAGTTCAGGCTGACCTTGAGCTCACTTTGTAACCCAGGTGATCTAAACCTTGCAATGACCCTCTTGCCTCAGTCTCCTGATTGTTGGGATTACAGGTGTGCACCACTACGCCTGGCCTAGGGCCTGTTTTACAGAGTTGTGAGAACTAAATTACTGAATGTTTATGTCTTAGCCCAGGTTTTCATTCTTGAGGAGTTTTTATTATTGCTATGATCAGTTTTTCCCCCACTAAATTATCTTCTGTACCCAAGAGAGCTGGTAAAATTTCCATACGAACCCCAGGTTTCTAGCTGCCTCCCTGATCACCACCGTATGTCATCTCCACCACTTGCTGGTTTTTCTTAAATCATTGTGTAGATAATTAGCTCAATGATTTTTTCCTTTTCTTTTTGTAGTTATGGGATTTTATGAAAAAATCTAAGGTCCAGCATAAGAATGAGTGATTTTGTAATTTTTAAAAATAATAATGTTCATTTGAAAACCAAACCATTGAAAATAGTTTCTAATGTAATCATTCATATAAATTTAATACACATTTGAAGAAAAATCATATGTAAGTAGTAGTAGAGTAAGTGACTATCTTTGTTTTTGAACATACAGTTGTGCCACCTGTAGGATAGTACAGTGTTCCTTGTATTACATAATTGTTGCAGATGGACCTTTTGGTCTCATTGGGTCTTTTCATTCCCATTGGCTTTCATTTTGAAACCTCACTAAAGAGAATTGCTGAGATATCTTCTAGAAACAAACAATATGTTAGTAGAGAATCAAGAAGTCATTTGTATGTGAGACTTATAGTTTTGGAGATCAAAAGGTACGAAAGGAGACAGATGACTGTAGTCATTATTCTCTTTTTAAAAATTTAATTAAGTTTATTGGTTCAATTTAGGTACATGCAATGATCACATTCATCATAGGGTACGTAACATACCTTTGTCTTTTTTCCTCCTGTTCCCCTCCCCTCCCTTCAACCCCTCTTCCCATCCTTATTTACAAAGCTTTGTTTCCATTTTATCCTTCTTTTCTCACTGTTTCTTTTTCCCTTCCTGTCTTCCTGTCCCCTGCCTAGTTCCTCTCCCCCCCTCTTTTTTTTGGTATCAGAGATGGAACTCAGGACCTTGTGTTTACCCGGCGAGTGCTTGAGCTAAAGCCCCTGCTCCTGCCCTCCTCCCCTTTTGAGCAATTTATCTCTGTTGTTGTACAGTTAGGTTCTTATTTATACTTTCAGTTTCTCACACCAGTGAGACAATGTAATTTTTGCACAGGGTATGTACAAAAATTTCACTTCAGACTATAGTCCCTCTTAAGACTCCAGCTCTCACAAAAGGAGTGTTTTGGGAGATGGTATATGTAATATTTGACATTTACCTGCCTCACTCTGAAATTTAAGGTTCTGTGCTCTACTGCACAAACAGCGTTTGTGATTTATTTCGCAGCTGACTGGAACTGGAGACCCTACTGTGTTACACTAAAGGCATTTTGTTCACACTGTGAACCAGACAGAAAAATATATCTTACACATGGTTTATAATGTTTATGAAGTCAGATGTAGTTATAATACAACTCACATGGTTAAAATGAAGAGCTGTAGGCAAAAACAGCAAACCCTCAGTTGCTCAATGACAGGATAAATGCTGGTTAAAAACAATTTGGAAAGAATTATATCTATATTTTCCAAGCTGAAATGTTGTTAAGAAACTTAATCTATTCTGGGTGTGGTGGCACATGCCTATAATTCCAACACTTAGGAGGCTGAGGTAGAAAGATCACTGCAGGTTCCAGGGCTAATTTATTCTGGGTTCCAAAGGAAGTTCATGGCCAACCTGAACTAAATTGTGAGACCCTGTCTCAAAAAGGACACAAAATAAAAGAAAGAAAGAAATTTAATTTATATTATTTGTATTTATTCACTAGTCACATTGATTTATAACTGCCCTACAATGATGCATGGAGAACCAAATTATGTGTTGAAATAAGTTTTACATGATTATTTGTAGGTTTTTGCCCTATCCTTGCCTCTGTAGAAATGTAAAAGTTTGCCTAAAGATCACTAGACAAACAGTTTCTATCTGGAAAAAAATGTTTGAATTTTAGTAGATGAATCTTACTGGCATCACCATCAGACATGCCTTGCTGTCTTCTGGTAGTAAGGAATAGTTTGATAGCTGCCTGTAAGGGTTGCTTATAATGTTTCCGTGTCTTCAGTATGGGAATGTTAGGAAGCATGCAGTCCAGTCTTTTAAAATTATTAAGTGTATATTTTGCAGCCTCGGTTCGAGTCTTTTCTTTTTGGAAATTATGTGATTTAAATGCTTGTATGTGTATCTAGTGTATGTTTTGTTGTTGTTTGTTTGTTTGTTTGTTTAAGACAGGGTTCTCACTCGTTAGTTTAGCAGGCTGCTCTTGGACTCACTATGGAGCCCAGGCTGGCCTTGAACTCGTGGCAGTCCTCTTCAGTCTCCCCAGTGCTGGGACTCCAGGTGTGTGCGATGACACTGGTTCCTTTTGTGTCCCTCTATCCCTTAGCTTTTCTTTGTTGAAGAGCTCTGGTTGATGCCATTTCTTAAAGCATCATTGATAACTGTGGTAAGAATATCAGTTGTTCCTGATGTCTGTTTTCCTTTCTCCTTTAGAAATAGGATTTTAGGTACGCAGCCATCTAGCGCTGGGATCACACTTTTGGCTGCTTGTTTTGGTAGAAGTTCCTCTACTTCTGGTTGTTGTGTGTAAGTATATGTTTTGTGCAGCAGCGTCTTTATGAAATCTTCCTCAGGAGAGCGTATAGCCCGTGTGTGTGGACATGCATCGTCTGTGTGCACATTTGTGTTCACGTGTACAAAGGGATGATACCCCTTGTTTTCCTTATTCTTCTTGTTTTTTTAATTCATTCTTTCTTTGTATTCAGCTGCCTGGAATATAGTTGCCATTAACTTGAACCATAGAGTCAAAGCCCTCAAGGTAGGGAAACAAGACAGAAGGCAACTGAGCCTTTGCTGCTAAGGAATATGGGCGCCAAAACAGCCCTGAACCCCCGACTGACCTATGGAGAAGGAAATGAACTTACAGGTCATCAGTGGCTGTTTTGGGTTTTAGTCTTAGGTGATGAACCCCACTGCAGTGATTAGATTCTGCTGTTACATCTCATTAACCAAGTCCTTAATTACTACTGCATTAGCATATATTTTCACAGACTTGCGTACCAGGTAGGACTCTTAGAGCCCAGGGCGAAAGCCAGCGCCCATGCAAGGGTCCTGGACCGGCTCCCAGAATCCCAGGGACCTCGGGCCATCAGCCACTCACTCAGGAATGTGTGTGGCGTAACAGGGACTCAGTCCCCTGAGGACTCCTTCACATGTTGGTTTTAGTTCTCTTTTCCTCTTGGTTTCATTTTATATTACTGCAGATTGGCTTTTTCTGGTGAAGGGATATGGCCACCTGTGGTACCAGGCTGGCTGTGTCTCAGCTTCCTTTGGAAGAATATTCAGCTGCAACTCAGATTAACCTGGTTTGGGTCATATGGCCGCCCCTGTACCTGTCACCTAAGCACCCTGGATTGCATTTCCTTGTTGTGATTACTTGGTACTGGATAGAGAGATTGTGCGGGGAAAGGGTGCAAGGACTGGCAGTATCCACGGGAGCGCTTTGTTCTAAATTATATTGGATGCTCCTGAGACAAAACAAAGTTTATTACAGCTAATTCATTCATAAATAATTTATAATCAGAATCACCCTATCCTTTATGAAAAGCAATTCAGGTATTTAAAAAGCCAAGGCTGCTAGCTTGCTTCGAATTTGGTTTTCTGATTTTGAAGTTGTGAAATTTGGCAAAAATGTAGCTTAGATTCCTGTTTGAGGAACGTTGATGAAAATGAATTCTGACCATAATATCACACCACCCAGATCTCTCTAATTCATTTTTAGTCACATTGATTAGAATGTTAACTCTGAAGCATTGCTGCACTCTCAAATCCTATTATTGTAGATATTAGGCATTATTTTGGATACCAAGCCTGTTAATTCTCAAAAAATACTTTGGTATCACAGATTTAACTTAAAATTCTAGAACTAGAGAGCTGTTTTAGGTAATTAAAATTTGGCAGTTGCATGTTTGCTGTATGTAAAATTCATTAAGTAAAATATTTTTGGAAGCTCTTTGGCATACAGTTTAAACCTTAACAAGTTAGGAAAGAGCAGTTAATTGGAAGGTAATGATACCGCGGGGCTGAACTTTGTGGAGGGAGAGGGACGGTCTATTCAGGGAGCGTGTTTACAGAGAAGCAAGCAGACCCTGGTCTAGACAGGACAAAGCTAGTCCTGACAGCGTGCGCTTTGAGGTGGCTTTCAAGCAATATGGTGACATTTCAGAGACTTCACAGAGAGAGATTTATTGCTGGTGGTAATATTTATTAATCAGGCTTCAAACCAGATGTCTGTGATCTTTCTCCAGGATCCAAAAGTCTCAAGCTTTTCACTGTTTTCTGTATTCAGACATGACAGCAAAATCATATCCCTTGAATTACCTAAAGTGTTACCCAGTTTTCCTTGCTGTGTTTTGCCAGAGCACACAAGAGAAAGGGAGGAGAAAGGGCTTTGGTATTTAGTGAACAAAGAAGACTCCTTTTAACAGATGAAATCGGCCCCAAAGATGTCTTTTTTGATGAGAACCTTTCCTAGGTTCGTTATAGTTCCAAACAGGAAGAAGGAGGGCCAACGAGGCAGTCTTGCAAGATGTGGTGGTATTAATTTTTCATTGACTGGGAGTAACTGTATCAGGCGCGCTCCCTTATGACTCATGCTGTTTCCAGGAGTTTTAGTTCTATTGTGAGTGTTGGAGACAGTGCCATGCGCAACTGCATTATGAATAGTTACTGCAACATGCAGACCAGAGCTTGCTCTTTACCCAAGGAAGTGCTCATTCTGGTCAGAGGTAAGGCATCGGATTGCCCTGTCTTCTAGCCTGTTTTTAGAGAGAAGCAACAGGGTGTTTTCTTTTCACCTTGGGTGGCATGCACTTGAGATTCTTCTTTGAAGAAGGGAGACAGGCACACTGTTAGTGATTAACAATAAAAATTTACAGGAAACAAGTCTCTGAATAGAAGGATTATTTTCATTTGCAATGTGAAAAATCTGTTGTGGTATAAAAATCTGAAGTAATATGGAAGGCCAGGACAAAAATAGGTTTCTCAGAAATGTGTGGCGTGTGTATTTCCTGATAATATTACAGCTTTATCTACAAATCTCAGGGACGGCCTGTGACATCCAGATGCCTCTGGGCTTAGCCTTCACTCCCTTGTCTCTTTCCCAAGGCCCATTGCATTGCACAACCAACCCTTGCTGAGAGCTTTCCTCCTGAGTTCAAACATTTCATGAGTTCGAACTACTTATTAAGTTGTCCAGTTTTCACATTGTTTTGATGACTGTACTTTCATAAATGGATGATCAAAATCAGTGAATCTTTAAATAAAATTCATAGTAAAAGACACATTGTTGTTAATCCCCTCAAAATAGTTTGAAGTATACTTTTCATATACACTCATCCCATGGTTCTTGGCACGTTCTAAAGCCATTCTGGAAGTTCTCTTTCATGAGTGTCTTTACAAGGCTGGGCATGGAGGTGCATGCCTGTAATCCCAGAACTCAGGAGGCTGAGGCAGGAGGATTGCTTTGAGTTCAAGGCCAGCCTGGGGTACAGAGTGAGTTCAAGGCCAGCCCGAATTCCTGAATTGCATAGTGAAACCCTGAATCAAAAAGGAAAAAAAAAAGTATCTTTACAAGGTGTGATAAAAATTACAGTGAATTATTTTGCTGAATATTATGCAACAGAAAGGATCACAAAAATGTTACAATGTGTCCTCACTCACCCTCTTTACCAGATTCGGTACCATGGGACTTTGGGCACTTGCCCCAAATCAAACGACCATTAGATGTAAATATTTTGAATCAATTCAGGACATTAAATCAGCCACAACAGTACAACTGAAGACATTTACGAAGGAGAACTTCCAGAACTGCTTTAGAAAGTGACAAGACATGATGGGATAAGTATTTGAAGTGAGAGAGTGTTTGGAAGGGGATTAATGGGAATGTATCTTTTACTGTAATAATTTTTAATTTAAACATTCACTGTATTTTTTCCATTACATTTTTGTATATCCTGATAAAAGACCAGGACGTATTTTTCCTATTATATTTATTATGTCCAATTTGAAAATAGCTAACACAGTAAATGTCTTCAGGTAGGTCCTGATTTTGCTACACTGTAATTTTTCAGTTTAACTTTATTAGTTCACTGATTTTTCCAGACTTGTCTAGTCAGTTAAAGTTCCAGCTAACTTACATGGAAGTGGTCAATTTTATGAACCTAAAAAGAGAAGTAGTAATAATATTTTCTAGACGGTGACATTTTTTCAAAAAATATATTTTTGTATTTTTAAAAATTCACTTAAAATAGGCTGTGGGGAAAACTCCCCCTAGTGTTTGTTGGAGAAAATGCAAGTGCAATTTATTCTGTAATTAAAAAGAATCGTGTGAGCATTAAGCACATAATCAGATGTTTCCTTTTTGCAGGGGCAGTGGTACTGAAGATTGAACCCATTCAAAATTTTTAAATTTTGAGACTGGATCTCACTGTCACTAAGTTACTAAGGTGCTTAGTCCTTCTGCCTAAGCCTCCAGGGATGCTGGAATTACAGGCTTGTTCCACAACATCTTGCTGTCAAGCTAATTTGATGAGTACACCTCACCCTGTGGGATATCTAGGTAGTAGGTTGGCCTCGTGATACATTCGCTGTGTGGTTAAGTAGAGGACATGCTGCATTCAAAACCATGGATAGCATAGTGCCAGCTTGTGTAAATAAAGAGCATCTCAAGGATATTTCTTAGGGTGTAATTGTAATTAGAAAACTGAAGATTGTCTCTTTTTTAAAATATATTTATAAGAAACTTTACTTTCTTGCTTTGATGACTTTGTTTTTTATTTTGCTTTGTAAAAATCAGGCACATTTTAAAAAGAAATACAGAATTATTTTTCATAAGTGACACAAATGTTTTATGATTAAGCTAATTTGTATATGGTAGCTCCCCATCTCATCCTAGGCAAAAAAGCAGTTTGCCTACACTGTTTGATTTGTAGTCACGAAACCTTTTTTTTTTTTATATTGACTGATTTCTGAGTTTTGCCTTACATCATTAAAATCTTTGGCTCACCTTACAGTAAAAAGCAAGTCTTCCAGTCCCACCTGAGTTCAGGAAGTGTAGCCTGAGAGTTCTCAAGAAAATGTCACAGGTTAGTCTACAGTGAACCCTGAACTGGGTTTAACGTCTCAGGTTCAGTGTTCTGTTGGATCTTCCTCTCTATCCCCATCTCAGCTCATGAGCATGCTTCCTGTCTTACAGGGGAAATTAAATCAGGTGGAGGAGACAGACTGGTAACCCCTACCACCAAAGCTCACCTTGTCATAGTCACCTCTGAGCG
>PVJX010019969.1:0-33998 GCA_004027295.1 Dolichotis patagonum
ATCATTGAATCAGTTCCCTATTTCAATCAACTCTATCTTCTCATTTTTAAATTTGTATTAGTATATGTTTGCGGTGCAGAATGATTATACTCCTCGTGGAGAGCTGGTGCATACACGTAACACATCTTAATTCTTTTTTCTTTTTTCTTTTTGGTACCAGGGATTGAACCAATGACCTTGCACTTGCCAGGCAGGTGCTTAAGCCACTGAGCTAAATCCCTAGCCCCTTAATTCTTTTTTCATCCCCTTTCCCTTCGCCCTCCTCCTCCTTCCATCTCTTGGTCCCCTTCCCATTTGCAAAAGATCTATTTCCTTGTTCACCATTATCTGTCTTTTATTTTGCTCTTGTGTTTATACTTTGGGTTTATCAGATAAAAAATCCCATGCAATATTTAAGCTTGTCTGGCTGATTTATTTCATTTAACATTAAGGTCCCAAAGTGCATGCATTTTTCTACTCATGACTCAAGTTCATCTTTCTGGCAGAGTGGTACTTTGTTGTGTATAAATACCACATTACCTTACAATTTACATGTCTTATGATTTCTCTTCAGCTCTTCTGTCTCCAAGCTGTCACATCTCAGCTGCCTAAATCTTGTCTAGCTCAAATCTATTCTCCCACTCTGTTCCTAGAATGAGTTTTCTGAAAATTCCATTCTCTATGCTCTCATACATTTGTATGGGCTTTGATAGAATTCTCCAGACTGCTTACTTAAAGTGCAAAATCCAGGGCTCCAGATGCTGACTCAGTAGATGAGCCTCAGGCTTAGGAATTTGATGATTGATGTGGAGGTCACATTTACCCACAGCTAGTGTCATTCTTTTCTAGGGCTTCATGCGTTTCCATTTGCTGCATTTACCACCTGGACTACCCTTTTCACTTTCCCCGTCCTTACTGCAGTTCTGTTCAGCCTTTTATTCCTCCTTTTTAGGACTCCATTTAGGACTGCTGCCCTCTGGGAGGTGCGCACAATTCTTTCAAAGCTGAGTGGGCAGTGTGCGAACTCCCTTCTTTCGCACACACTGAGGAACCTCTGCTCTATCATCCCTGGAGCACTTTGCTGCTGCTTCTGATGTGGGCTGATGAGCTCCTGTGGGCTTGCTTTGGAAGATCTCCCCATCCTGGCATTTTCAAAGGCATAGAAGTGCTGAGTCAGCACTGTTAAAGAAGAAGCCACGGACACAGCATGGTGGACACATTGTCCTTCCTCTCAACACAGTGACCATGCACTTCCCTTGACCCTGCTGTACATCACGTTGGATTCTCTTGGGAACAAGCATGGGAACATCCCAACAATGTCTGCAACTGAGCCCAGAACTAATCATCTTTCTTTCTTTCTTTCTTTCTTTCTTTCTTTCTTTCTTTCTTTCTTTCTTTCTTTCTCAGTGTCTCACTATGTAGTGCAGGTTGGCTTTGAACTCACTTATGTAGCCTAGGCTGGCCTAGAACTCATGGTGATCCTCCTGCCTCAGTTTCCCAGGTCCTGGGATTATAGGTGTGTGTCACATGCCCAGGTCTCAGAATTAACTAATTTCGACAAGAATATTTCAGGAGAAAAAAATCTGATTTTAGTTGCTGACTAGATGATGACTGTCAGTTACTTTTCTCATTGTTGAGACAAAATAGCCAACATCCAACATTAAAGGAGGAAAGTTTATTTCAGCTAATTGTTCATAGCTGGTTCCAAGGCAGGGTAGCATGGCAGAGGGCCATCACGGAGAGGAAACAGTTCATGGCAGGCAGAAGGCAACAAGACAGCAAGTAGCTAGTAACAAGCAGCACGCAGCAACCCTCTTTCTGCCACTTGTATCCTACCCAGACTACCCACCCTTAGGGCAGAGAGCCTCAATCCAGCATCACATCCTTGATCCCAGCATCACACACCCTAGATCCAGCCACCTCCAAACACTGCACCTATGACTGCATGAGGCTTGGGGGAACATCCAGATACAAGCCATAGCAATGAATTGCACTGTAAGCGCATCACTGGCCAGCATGGGGCACAGGCCACGTTACATAGAAATCAAACATGGATTAGTTCTAAAGCAAGAGTAAGATGAAAGTTTATTATAGGAAAGAAGCACAGCTCAATGAGCCATACTATCTTTTACTAAAATGAGAGTAAAGTTGGTTATTCCACAGACAAAGCAGCACCGAAAGAAGTGGAGCTGTCAATGCCCTTCCTTTCCTTTCTTTCCTTCATTCTTTATTCTTTCTTTCCTTTTTCTCTTCCTTCCTTCTTTCTTTTCTTCCTCCTTCCCTCCTTTCTTCCTTTCTTCTTTGGTACTAGGGATTGAATCCACTGCCTTCTCACGGAGATATAGCCCCAGCCCTTTTAAAAATTTTTTATTTTGAGACACAACCTCACTAAATCATTGGGTCATCTATGCTGGGTTTGAACTTGTGATCTTTTTGCCTCCATCTCCCAGAGTTCTGGGATTATAGGAGTGCTGCCATGTTGGACTTATTTATGTTTTGTTTCATCAGGATTTTTAGGAAGGGACAGAGCTCTCTGGACAGGGTAGAGTTTAGTCACTGAACCGGGGTGACTTTGTGCACAGCCCAAAATGTACTTGGAAATATGTTAGACTTTCCCTTGAGTGGAGATCTTAGACTGGAAATGTTCTACAGTGAGGTCAAATTTCAGCCAGACACGGTCATCTTCACTTACACCAGTCGTTTCATCCAGTTTGCCTGCACCTCTCACCTCCTATCTCCAGGACCACAACTGCTCCGCTTAATCGACAGCCTGATTCACTTTCTCCCTCTTACTACAGGTTGCACTGACTTGCTTGCTTTCTCTCAGACTGCCTCATTGTTCCTTGTCTCAGATATATTTCAAAATTTCCTTATTTTGCCATAACATTTAACAAAGATAACAAAGAGACCCCAAATCTCGGTGTGTTCATCTGCAGTTTTTCCATCACAAGAAGGGAGCCAGCCTGACAACAGCTAAAGCTATTGGTGATCATATGAAAACCAAGATCCATTTTGAGCTTCAGGGGAGAATGTTGCTGAATGGTGATCAGCAAAAACAGGTAAAACAGAAGAGTTACCACGGAATAGCCTGAGTGGTACCATGCTTTGAATGTCCAGGACTGGAATAATTTTCCCTCCAACCTAATTTTTGAGTTGTTTTCTTCTTCCCCCTCATTCCCATTAAACCAGGGAAGTGCTGTGTATACCCTAATCCCTACACTCCTACCTGGCAGTGTATCTGGATTCAGCAGTCAGCTGACTCTTGAATCTTTTTTTTTTTTTTTTAACCAGTCCTGGGGATCAAACTCACAACCACATGCTTGCAAGGCAGGCACTTACGCCGCTGAGCTAAATCCCCAGCGACTCTTGAATCTTGGCAGTTGGGCTTTTATGTGGAGTTTGGAAGTTAAAGAGCCTTCAACTGATATTACACTCCAGGCTACATAGAGAATATTACTTTCCACGTGCTCCTGATAGCTGGAAACAGTTTTAAATGTGTCATAGATTGGATTTGAATGAGGAAAAAAACCCCCAAAAAACAGAGGAATGGGAACAACTAAATCCATCGTCAAGATTTTATGAAAAACATTTTCTATTCTGATTTGATTTGATTTATTGCACCAAATGCACCACATCTCAAACCTATTTTGTTCAAATAGATTCAGAAAGTATGTTTTAATGGATGACCCCATGTTGGTGATTTCTAGAGCTTTCTTTTTTTTTTTGTGGTGAGTACTGAACCCAGGGTCTTCAACCTGAGCTACATCCAAGCCCTTTTTATGTTTTATTTTAAGATAGGGTCTCATTAAGTTACTTGTTGCCCTAGTTGGGCTTGAACTGGCGAACTTGCAGTCCTTCTACCTAAGCCTTCCAGAGTGCTCAGATTACAAATATGCACCACCATGTCCGTCCGACTTCCAGAACATTCTGGTTGATTTGTCCAGTGAATCATTGGCACTTAACACTCATCTTGATGGATTTTATAGAGATATAATATTTTTGTGACCTATACTGCTATTATTATTTTATCCAAGAAATGCACAGGAAATGTTCAGCATTAGATCAGACCGTTGAGCTATGCAATAACAAAAATGCACACATGAGTTCATTCATAGGATGCTGAACACTGATTGGCATGCGTGTCTTTTCTGTGTGCTTTTGGTGCTGTGTTTCTACCTTCAGTACCCCATTCCTCTTGGAGTTTCAGGGCCTAGAATCTCCATGTAAAATTTAGCAATCCCACATCTACCACCACGTTACATCTCCTGGCACTGCTCTCTCCCATGGCGCCCAATCACTCCATCATGAGCTCTCTTTGACTTCCCATTTACACAAGAAGGTGCAAGAAAATAAACCGTATTCTCTCTCAGATGCTGTTTCACACCTCTGTTATTTTGCCTCAGAAAATCAGGAAGAAAGAGCTATGGGTCATTCGGTGGGGGAGTGGATATACATTCTCTCATGCTTTGCAAAAGATCATTAAAACCAAGCAAGCAAATATTCAGCTTCTCTTGCAAAATACTTGACTTTGTTCATGCAGACATGGTTCTATCAATGAAAGATGATTAAAGTGCTCACGAGAACATAGCTACTCTCTCTAACCTTCAAATTAGCTTACTTTCTTTTTGGCACGAATATCTTGATCTAGGGATCAGAAAGAACCTTGTATGTAGTTACCTAGCAACATGCTTTAAATTGTAATGAGGTTAAGTAAGTTTGCCCAGCATCCAAAGTGTATCAGAAACAGACACCTGGCCAGGATTAACCAAAATCCATTAATTCAAAAGCCCCATACATAGTTTGTTTTCTTAGGTACAAATAAATATGATGCTTTAGAGAAGATGAATACTTCCAATTTTAGCACTGGCTGTATTTTATGTCCTTTCTATAATTTGCCATGCTTGCTTTTTTCTCCTTGAATTTGATCTGTCTAGTGTTGCTTTGATCCTTGATTCCTCTTCACATACCTGCCTAATCCCAGCATCCAGTTCTAGACATTCTGATGCTGATTCGTTATTCCATGCTTGGCTTCACTTCTAGTAGCTCACACTACTGTCATTTCTCAGTGTTTTATTCTCTGTACTTGTTAACACGAATGGGATGTTTACTTTAAAAAATCAGTCCATCATCTGGAGATACAGTTCAGTGGTAGAACAATGTGAGGGCCCTGGGTTTGATCTCTAGCACTTCCAAAGCAAGAGTAAAAACAAAACAAAACTCAGTCTACAAAGATAAAATGAAAACTATTCTAATTTAGTTTAGACTTTTCTGTCCCTGTTTCTACTTCTCTGTATGTTTGGGTTTTCTTGTGAAACATACTTCTCAGATTTTTTCCCTTTTTTTCTTTTGGGAGACAGATTCTCCCTATTTAGTTTGGGCAGCATTTGAACTATGTAGCTCAGGTGGGCCTCGAACTTGTGGAAATGCTCCTGCATCAGCCTCCATGTGCTAGGATTATAGGCACACACTCTTATCCCTGGCACTTCTTAGATTTCTAAAGCTCATAGTTAAGATGTTTGTGCAGCCAAGAGATCAAATGGCATAGATTGGAAAAAGTCATTAAGAGATTTATAGTACTGTTGGTTTGATTGTGCATGTGTGTAATCATAGCTACTTAGGAAGATAAGAGTCAGAGGCCAGTCTGGTAAACTTAGTGAGAATTTGCCTTGAAATAAAATAAAAAAGTGTTGAGAGGGGTATAACTCGGCACTTTCTGGGTTCAATTTCCAGTACCAACACTACGAGAGAGATTGATACATCAAGAGAGTGAACAAGCAAAAGAGCGAGCAAAAGAAACAGAGAGAGAAAGACAGAGGGAGAAACAGAGTGAGCAAAAGAAACAGGGAGAGAGACAGAAAGAGAAAGAGGTAAAAAGTCTTGACCTTGTTGACCCCCTCTGTGCCCTAGAACACATCCTTCTCCTCATCCAGCTCTTGGTCCATGGTGAGTGTCCAGTTGTCAGTATCAGTGGGGTAAGAACAGTTTATTGGAGGCAGGAGGATCGCGAGTGTAAGAGTAGTCTGGCCTTTATAGCAAGACCCTGTCTCAGAAACAAACAAACGAACAAGCAAGAGTTTATTCTGATAAGTGCAATTATCTATTACATACAAATATATAATAATGACATGTATTTTGCTCTTTTGCCATAAAGCCATATATAAGTTTTGACAAAGTATTAGAAAACAAGTTTTGAGTTTTATGTTTTTACTTTCAAATAATTTCAAATGTTGAAAAATACTGAAAAAATAGTGCTTCTATAAAACCTCCACAGAATCTGGCTCTCACTTCATCCCCATCCTCAGTACTATTACTACCATTTTTTGGCTGGTTTGAAGGCTAATTGTAGACACGATGCCCCTCTCCCCTAAAACAATTATTTGTGTTGACTGTAAACAAGGACAGTTTTCCTCCATGACCAGGGACTATCCATCAACAGCTGGAAATCAGCACTGGTGTGGTTCTACCCTTTAACCCATGGGCTGCATTCAAAAATTTCATTGCCCTGAGGATTTTTTTCCTTTTTGGTACTAGAGATTGAACTGAGGCATCACAATGATAATAAGCAAGTACTCTACCACTGCCACTGGGCGATGTCCCAGCCCTCTTCATACATTTCAAGATAGGGTACCCGTAAATTGCCCAGGCTGAGTTTGAACTCATGATCTTCCTGTCTTACCCTCTAGAATCCCAGGATTATGTGTGTACTCCATCACAGTTAGTTTAAGATCTACATTTTTTTGTTCATTCATTCTAAAATATCTGAGGGTGTACCATGTTGGAACCTGGTGGGAGGAGTTTGCTTTGTTATTTTTATTTTTTTAGTTTGGGGTGGAATGTATGAGAAGTTTGGGTATGTTTTATATTTCTCTTTTAAACTATAAAACAAATCTTCACCTTGAAAGATTCTAATCCACAGGTCTAGCATGGGCACCAGCATCTGTATTTTCTAAGGACTCTTCACAAGGTCCACGTGTGCACCCACAGTTGAGCCATTTTGAGCACATGAACCCCTATCTTGTCAGGAAATGGAAAGCCCAGTAAGGAACCCAAAAAGGCTGTGCTATAACAACTTCTGGCATTCTCTCCTTTTTTTTTTGTAGAGATCAATGATTCCTAAAACCTGTATCAAGGTTCCTAGAACCTGTATCATGGGCCAGGGACCATGGTGGCTCTAAGCAAGAGGCCCAGTGGTATTTGAAAAAATTTCTGTTTCTCCTTGGAGAAACTTGGTGGAAGAGCATTAAATGTAACATGACTCATTTCACATGTGACACGATGCCACTTTGGCCATGGTTGATCTTTTGTTTTTGTTTTTTTTTTATTGTTTGTTTTTTGGTGTGTTTTAAAAAATTTTTTTGAGACAGGGTTCTCACTATGTAGTCCAGGCTGGCCTTGAACTTGCCGCAATCCTCCTGCCTCAACCTCCCAAGGACTAGGATTACAGGTGTCACCGCCATACCCATCTGCTGGTTGGACTTTCATGGGACTCAGTATAACTTCAGCAACCACCCCCATTGCTTGAACCTGTCCGAGGGAGAGGCACTTACCTTGCAGAATGGCGAATAGACTTCACTCGACATCCTGCAGAGCATAAAACCAACTATGAATGTTAATAGAGAGCTTTATTGGGTAGACAGAGGCCTTTCCTGTTTGATCTGAAAGGTCCATAGAATTACAGTTTTACTTGAAGATAGTCCTTGATCGGGGCTGTTGTGATCACACTGGGGTGATGATGGGCCCTTTTGTTTCTCAAATAACACAAGGAATAGAAAAAGCCCTTGGTATGAAATATTGTTTATGCTTATGCCTGGTGACCTCAATCCTTAATTTAAAAATGCCAGTGAGACCTTCAAGTGCATCCTAGTTAAACCCTGCCAGAGATTTTAGAATCCTGACTCCGGCTTTTACCGATAGCCTAAGAGTCAGAAATACTCTTAGGACTAAAACTAGTATAAGCCCTTGTGACATGGACCCAAGGGTGCAGGTCAACTCTAACAGAACATTTGAGAATTTCAAACCCATATCTTGCATGCTTCTAGTCCCAGAAGAAAACTCAACCTCCACCTGGGGGGACAAGGTGCTCCTTAAAATTTGGAAAGAAGGGGCTCCCAAAGGCCCGTTAAAACCAAGATGGAAGGGCCTCATTTCAGTGGCCACAGCCACATTCCTTTCAGTAAAGGTGGCAGGAAGAGATTTCTGGATTCACCTGTCTAGGATAAAGCCTGCCCTGCCTGAACCCCCAGAGACCCAAAAGAAGAAAGTTACTCCTGTAAACCTCTGGAAGATTTAAGTCCTTCTCTTAAGAACAAGACTCCGGTGTGGCTCCTAATAGAGGTAAGAGTCACTAATGACCCCTGGTTCACCATGGCTTGAGTGGGCGCCTGTCTTGGGACTCCTGTTTTTAGTTGGATCCATAGAAGCAGTGGCTTTGCTCATGCTGTGGTTCTCTCTCTTGATACCTTGCTAATGCCCCTCTCCATCACATATCCTTCTTCGAAGGAACTTGGAACAAAGCTCAGTAAACTTCTGAATGATCACATGGGAAAATAATCCTTCCAATTGCGGGATGTGTCATAGTCTGCCTTTTATGACAGAACAGAAAATATTCTGACCTATTCCTTGAGGGGCTGGGATCTTCTTTAACCTTACCAATACCACGCACAACTCACATCCAGTTGTAACATTACATTTCAAGACAAGTAACCATCCGTGCTTTGAGCTAAGGCCACCAGTACATTCCTGGGAATCTCTCTTTCTCCTTTATTTTTCAAACAACCACTCCTGTTGCTTATGCTGTTGCTCAGCCAAGATATTTGATTATCAACCTTTGGATTCCCATTATTACTAATATTTCAGCAATGGTTTCTCTGTTTAGCCAAACCAAACCAAACTATCAATTATGTTACTTAGTGTCTATGTCATTATGGTTCTCAGATTGGGCAAACTAGTAAGTGCTCTCCTTGGTAAGGAATGACTTTGGTCTCCAGGGAGATGCAATATGTTCAGGTACTGGACATCCAAGGAATATGGCCTCCTAACCCCCATCATCAAGGGGGACTCTTTTCCCCAGGTTGTAACAGTACCAGTATTAAGTGGACTCAACTTTTAAACCACATCTTTGATACTACAGCAAATCAGGGTATTTGCATACCCCAGGGGTACATGTTCCTCTATGGACATAATAATCATCTATTATCCTGAGAAACTCCTTTATCCAATAAGGCTATGGCCTAACCATGCAGAGACACTGTTCAGTATTTGGGACAGTGTACATGCGGATGCCTCCAGACCATCAATACAAATCTTCAATGTCACACAGACTAGGTCCAGGCAGGCTCTTGGCCACACACTAGCTGGCGTTGGCACTGAAATGATCATCCTCACTCCTTAGGTCCAGTTTGCTTATCATTAGGCTACTTTAAGAAATTTTACAACATATTAAAGGACCTGGCCATTAACATACATAAGCAGAGCTTATCAACTACTCCAAGAATCTTTAGACTCACAGGATAATGGTGGCAGTAGCAATCTAGACCTCCATTTTAGCCAGCCAAGGAGGAGTTTGTGTTTTTATCAAGTCCTCTTTCACCTATAAAAATAATTCTGGGCAGATTGAGATTGACGTCTGAAAGATTTATGAGCAGGCTATCTGGCTGCACCAATACAATGAGGACATTGATCCAAAACCATCTGGTCATCTATAAAAATCTACCTCCTAAAATCACTTGGTTGCTTCCTCTTTTGGGACCATTTGTAATCACCCTACTTCTGCTCCTACTTAGCACTGGATTCTCAAGATAATAATAAACTGGACGCTGTCCAATCACAGCTTCAAAAGACCCACTTTCAGACTATAGCCCATGACTTTTCTGACAAATTTAATGAGTTTTTTTTCCCCTTGAACAGGCTGGCAAACTATTTCGCACATGCAGGTACCAGCTCTTTTCTCCCTGTTATCTGGCAGGTTCTTAGCAGCCCCCTGGCACACTCTAACTTCCCAACACAGTTAAGAAGCACATAATCCCCAGGAGGCAGGGTTGATAGTCCCTTTCCGCAGGAAGGAAGTACAGCAGAAAAGAGACCTTCACTCCTTCCACATCCTCTAAAGCGTTATGGGGATTATGACACTCAGATGGTTGAAAAAAAGTAAGTTAGGACTTTAGGGCCATGCAAACCAGCAAACCAACCAGGCAGAATGTGACAGAAGTCCTAAAAGAGCTACTGGCTGACCAGTTAAGCAAGATGTGTTCTAAAAAGAGAAGACAAGTGCAGAGCCCAAGACCCAACGACTCCAGTTTTATAGTTTTTGGTCCTGTTCACAGGACCCTTCAGAAAGCGCTATTCTTAGTTCTTTATTAAAATCTAGTGCTGTTCACAGGACCAATCAGAAGGTGTTATTTCTAATCTTTTACTTACATCTAGATACAATCAATCAAAAAACACTCTCTCGACCCTTCATTTACATCTGACATGAGGCCCAGTGAGTTTTTTAATAGAGCAATTGTCCCGATATACCATATTTATGTGAGATAGAGCCAATCCAGGTGTCTTCATTAATTGCTGAGACAAAATACCAAACACTCAAAGTTAAAGGAGGAAAGGTTTATTTCAGCTCCTTCTTTCCTCATGATTTTTTTCTTTTCCTTGCCTTTCTTTCCCCCTCTTGCTCCCTAGTTCCTCTTCCCATTTCAACATTTTCTTCCTAATTCACGATACCTATTATACATTTTGGTTCTTATTTACTCTCTTGGTTTCTCACACCAGAGAAACAATGTGGTATTTACACATGTGTGTCCAATTTATTTCACTTAAGAGAATGGTCTCAAGGTGCATCAGTTTAGCTAGATGGCTTATCCTTTTTAAAAAAATTTAATTTAATTTTTTTAAAAAAGGGTAAAACTAAACATAACAAAACAACAAAGCAGATCAGAAGAAAACAATGTAAGTGACACAGATTTCACAACCAGACAACAGGAGATCTACAGTGGCCACCATAATAGCTCTTGTTTTCTTCTAAATAGTTGTTTATATCTTCACACACAACAAATTCATACAAAAAATAGTATAAAACTGATCAGAACAGGGTAATGAAGGCATTACAGGACTTCAAAACCAGACAATATGAAAATTAAAAATGGCTGCCATAATGTCTCTTGTTTTCTTCAAAATAGCTGTCCATACCTTCATGTATGTTGAAATTAAACAATACAAAACAGACTAAAACCACTCTGAACAAAGAAGAGAAGCACTATTAGACTTCACAGCATGATGATACAAAATCAGCAATGGATTCCATAATGTCTGTTTTTCTTCAAAATAGCTGCTCATCACACACATAATATAATCGATTCTCATAAACTGTTTAGGAGAAGTTCTAGGCATGTATAAGCCTCTACATGTATACCTATCCTTTCTGCATTTGAGCTAAAAACAAAACAAAACAAAAACAAAACAGATTATTAGAAAAATAAGAAACAAAAAAATAGCAAAGAGCCCAAAACAATAACAATACAGGCCTTCAAAACATGGTGGTAGGAACAGAACTAAGGTTGATATTTTACATAGTGATCTTGAAGAGTTCCTCAGGTCACCTGACACAAACATGCAAAATTGTTCCAATCTGATGAATATTAACTGATTTGTTCTACAAAATAGAGAATTTGTAGCACAATCATCTTAGCTATCCTAAGTGTGTTTATACAAATTTAGATATTTTTCTTTTCCCTTCCCTTTTCTTTTTCCTGCTTTTCCTTGAGATATTTTTCCCCCTTTGAGAAGATTCTTACTCTTTCACTGTATTTATGGAGGATTTTGCATCTTATGAACTCTTACATTTCTTACACTAGGGAGACAATATGGTATTTACTCATGTAAGTTTGATTTATTTCACTTATGAGTATGCTCTCAAGTTGCATCCAATTATGACTGTCTCAATGTGATCATTCTTTATAGCTGAGTAGTACTCCACTGTATAAAAGTACCAGGCAGGCGCTTAAGCCACTGAGCTAAATCCCCAGCCTTGTATAAAAGTACCACATCTTTTTTTTAATCCATTCCTCAGTTTATGGGCACTTAGGTTGTTTCCAAGATCTGACTATTATAAATTGTGTTGCTATAAACATGGATGTACATATATCACTGTGATATGATGCTTTCGATTTTTCTGGGAATATGCCCAGAAGTGGAATAGCTGGGTCAAATGGGACTTCCAATCCCAGATTTTGGAGGAGCCTCCAGATTGACCTCCACAGTGGTTGCACCAGTCTACACTCCCACCAACAGTGTAGAAGAGTTCCTTTTTCTCCATAGCCTCTCCAGCACTTGTTTTTGGTAGTTTTCTTTATCCTGGCTATTCTTTCTGGAATGAGACGGAGTCTCAGTGTGGTTTTAATTTGAATTTTTCTAATGATTAATTATGCTGAACATTTTTTCATGTATTTATTTGCCATTTGTATTTCTTCATCTGAGAACTGTGTATTCATCTCAGATGTCCATTTTTGGATTGGGTCTTTGAATTTTGGGAGTCTGATTTTAAAAAATTCTTTATATGTTCTAGATAGAAGTCTTTTGTCTGAGGGACAGTTGACTAAGATTTTTTCAAAATTCATGGGGTTCCTTTTTACTCTGCTGGAGATTCCTTTTGATATGCAAAAACTTTTAAACAAGATAAGATCCCAGTTATTGATTCTGGGAAGTATTTCCCATGTGGTTTGATTTTTGTTCATGAATTATCTACCTACCCCTAAGTTTTCAAGATTTCTACCTTCTTTGTTTTCCAACAGATTTAGTGTTTCTGTTTTAATATTTAGGTATTTGATCCATTGTGACTTTCTCTTAAAATATGGTAATAGGCATGGGTATAGTTTTAGTCTTCTGCATGTGGATAGCCAGTTTTTCCAGCACCATTTATTAAAGAGACTATGTTTCTTCCAGTGAACGTGTTTGGCTCCTTTATCAAAGATAAGGTGGCTGAGTGTGTTTGTAGTTATAGTTGTATCTTCCAATCTATTCCATTGATCTTTAGGTCTGTTTTTATTCCAGTATCATACTGATTTTATTATAGTAGCTTTGTAGTATAACTTCAAGTCAGGGATCGTGATGCCTTCTGCCTTGCCTTTGTTGCTTAGAATTGCCTTTGCTATTCTAGGTCTCTTCTGGTTCCAGATGAATTTTAGGGATGATTTCTCTATATCTAAGAGGTATGCTAGTGGTATTTTGATTGGAATTGCATTAAATCTGTATAACAATTTTGGGAGAATGGCCATTTTCACAATATTTGTTCTTCCTGTCCATGAACAGGGAATGTCTTTCCATTTTCTGAGATCTTCTTCAATTTCCTTTTCAGGGTATTATAATTTTCCCTGAATAGGTCTTTTACTTCTTTTGTTAGATTGATTCCTAAGTATTTCATTTTTTTGGATTCTATTGTGAAGGGTGTCGTTTCTCTTATTTCTTGCTCAGTGAGTTTGTTGTTTGTATATAGGAATGCTATTGATTTTTGAGTGTTGACTTTGTATCCAGATATATTACTGAATTAATTTATTATACCTAGGAGTCTTCCAATGGAGTTTTGGAAGATCATGTTGTCTGCAAAAATGATAATTTAACTTCTTCTTTTCCTATCCTTACTCCTTTTATTTCTCTCTCTTGTCTAATAGCTCTAGCTAGTATTTCCAGCACTATATTGAATAAGAGTGGTGTTAATGGACATCCTGGTCTTGTTCCTGATTTTAGTGTAAAGGCTTTCAGTTTTTGGCCATTTAATATGATGCTGGCTGTTGGTTTGTCATAGATTGCTTTTATCATATTGAGGATAAGACCATCGATTCCAATTTTCTGTAAGATTCTTACCATGAATGAGTGTTTGACCTTATCAAAAGCTTTTTTTTGTGTTTATAGAAATGATCATGTGATTCTTATTTTTGGTTCTATTGATTTGCATATGTTGAACCATCCCTGCATTGCTGGGATGAATCCCACTTGGTCATGGTGTATAATCTTATGATTTCTTGCATTCTGTTTGCCAATATTTTATTGAGAATTTTTGCATCTATATTCATTAGGGAGATTGGCCTGTAGTTCTCTTTTTTTTGTTGGATCTTTTTGAGGTTTTGGTATTAGAGTAATACTTGCTTCCAGAAATGAGTTAGGGAGAATTACTTCCCTTTCAATTTCATTGAAGAGTTTGAGAAGTGTCGGCATTGTCTTCTTTGAATTTCTTGTAAAATTCTGCAGTGAATCCATCTGGACTTGGGCTTTTCTTTGTTGGTAAGGATTTAATTACGTTTTCAATTTTGTTAATTGAAATTGGGTAATTCAGCAGTTTTATATCTTCTTGACTCAGCTTCGGTAACTCATATGTTTCTAGGAATCTGTCCATTTCTTCTGTGTTATCAAGTCTATGAGAACAGAGGTTTTTGAAGTAGGTATTGATCTTTATTTCCACAGGGTCTGTAGTTATTTCACCCTTCTCATTACTTATTGCATGAATTTGAGTTTTTTCTTTCTTTCCTTTTTAAAATAAGCTTGGCTAGGGGCTTATCAATTTTATTTATTCTTTCAAAGAACCACCTCTTCATCTCATTAATTCTTTGTATTGTTTTCTTAGTCTCTATTGCATTGATTTCTGCTCTGATATTTATAATTTCCTCCCTTCTTTTGGCTTTGGGCTTGACCTGCTCTTCTTTTTTTAGATGTTTGAGGTATAACATTAGGTTGTTTATTTGTGTTTGTCCTATTTTCCTGATGTAGTAATTCACCACAATAAATTTTCTTCTGAGGACTGCTTTCATTGCATCCCATAAATTCCAGTAAGTTGTGTTTGTATTTTCATTTGCCTGTAGATATTGTTTAATTTCTTCTTTAATTTCCTCCGTGACCCACTGATTGCTCAAGAGTGTATTACTCAGTTTCCATGTGTTTGTGAGGTTTTTGCAGTTGCTTTTAATGTTAATTTCTAATTTCATGGCACTATGATACAATAGCATGCATGGGATAATTTCAATTCTTTTGCATTTACTTAAATATGTTCTGTAGGCTAGTATATGGTCTATTTTGGAGAATGTCCCATGTACTGCTGAGAAGAATGCATATTCTGATGTTGTTGGATGGAAAAACTGTATATGTCTATCAAGTCCATTTGTTCATAGGTGTGATTCAGTTCTGTTATTTTGGTGCTGATTTTCTGTCTAGTTGATCTGTCTCTTTGTGTCAATGGGGTGTTAAGGTCTCCTGTTACAATTGTGTTATTGTTTATTTGATTTTTATCTCTATTAATATTTGTTTTGTATAGCTGGGTGCTCCCAAATTTGGTGCATATACATTTAAGATTGTTATCTCTTCCTTTTGAAGTTTTCCCCTAACTAGTATGTAGTGTCCTTCTTTATCTCTTCAGATCATTCTTGATTTGAAGTCCATATTGTCTGCAAACTAAATGGCTACCTCTGCTTTTTTGGGGGCTCCTGTTGCCTGGAGTATTATTTTCCATCTTTTGACTTTCAGTCTATGAGTTTTCTTTTGGGTTAGATGGGTTTCGTGTATACAGCACATGGTTAGATGTTGTTTCTCGACCCATTCTGCCAGTCTGTTTCTTTTAATTGGTAAGTTGAGGCCATTTACATTAATGATTATAACTGAAATACATTGATTTATTTTTGACATGTTATCTTTCTGCTGTTGATTCTTAACCTTTCTACTGTGTTTGTTTGCCTTGTTTAGTGGTTTTTTCCTATGTCTATCTAGAATATCTTTCAGTATTCTTTGCAGGGTTGGTTTGGTGGTCATGAAGTTTTTCAGCTGGCCTTTGTCATGGAAGTATTTTATTTCTCCATCAATTTTTTAAATTGGTATTGGGGATCA
The DNA here is from genome assembly GCA_004027295.1 of Dolichotis patagonum. Classification (NCBI taxonomy): domain Eukaryota; kingdom Metazoa; phylum Chordata; class Mammalia; order Rodentia; family Caviidae; genus Dolichotis; species Dolichotis patagonum. The sequence goes on from PVJX010019969.1 coordinate 15,838, forward strand.
AACTCATGACTGCATGCTTGCAAGGCAGGCACTTATGCCGCTGAGCTAAATCCCCAGCCCCTTCTTCATTGATTTTGAAAGATAGTTTTTAAGGGTACATCAGTCTGGGTTGGAAGTCGTTTTCCTTTAGGATCTGAAATTCTTCACTCCATGGTCTTCTTGACTTCATTGTTTGTGTTGAGAAGTCTGCTGTAATTCTGATAGCCTTTCTTTATAGGTTGTCTGCCTCTTCTCTCTAACAGCTTTTAATATTCTGTTCTTATGTTGGATATCTGAGTTGTTTATTATTATATGTCTGGATCTAGTTTTATTTTGGTTATGGCTATTTGGAGTTCTATATGCTTCACTGATCTGCATGTCAGTTTCCTTTCTCATGTTTGGGAAATTTTCAGCTGTTACTTCTGTAAATACCTTTTGATATCATTTGCATTGTCACCTTCTATTTCATTTATACCTATCAATCTTATGTTGTTTTTCTTTGCATCATCTTGCATCCATTGAATTGTTATTTCCTGATTCCTTGTTATTTTTAAAAGATCTTTCTTTTCCTGTTCACTAGTTGTAATCTTGTCTTCGAGGTCTGAAAGTCTATCTTCACTTTCATTGAGGTGATTTTGCCAACTCTGAATAGAATTTTTGATTTCCTGTATAGCTCTTTGAATGTGTTTCATGCATTCTGTTTGTTTCTCATATTGTTCATTCAAGGTTTCCATCTTTTTGCATTGTTCCTCTAATTTTTTAACTATGTTTTCTTTAGATGTGTTCAGCATTTCTTTCCTTACATTTACCATTTATTCTTTTACCTGGGAAATTATTTCTGAGTTCTTTTATAGCTTTCCAGAGTTGTTTCTTTACTCTAATTGCTATCATTTCAGGAATTTCAGGTATATGGCCTACATTTTGTTCTATGTCCATGTCTCCTAGGCTTGCTTGGGATGGGCTGGAGGTTTGAGATTGCATTTTGCTCTTTCATTTGTCATTGTCTTATATTTCCTTAGGGAAGCCAAATGCAAGGTCTCAGTTGTTTATTGGGTTGAGAATATCTATTCCTATCACAGGGAGTTTCCCCAGTTGAGTGGAGGTCCTTAGAGAGACCTTAGCAGATGGCTCCAGACACTTGGATTGCCAGGTGTGGCCTTACCAGAATAGGAGTGACGTGCCAAAGATTCCTCGTGGGCTGCAGAGCGCTGTGTGCACTTTCTGTTACTCCAGGTAGAATTCAGGCTGGCTTATCCTTCTTTATGGCAGCGTAGTACTGCATTGTATTAAAAAAACCCCACACCTTTACCCATTCATCAGGTGATGGGCATCTGGGCTGTTTCCAAGATTCAGCTATCACAAACTGTAAACATGGATGTTTGTCTGTCACTGAGCATCGCATTCTTGATCACTGTATTACATACCGTGAATCCAGTCAGCTATGAAATCCCCACCCATGACTGTATGAGGTTTGGGGCGGCATCAAGATTGAGGGTATTAACGATAAAAAAGGTCCTTTCTCTTTTAATCTTGGGGCCACTGTGAATTTTGTTTACTGGTCTATTCAGACTCTATGGAGTATAATTTCTTCACCTTCAATAAATCCGTATTTCATTGCCCTTTCTGTGTGCATTGCCCTATCTTTGTTTAGAACATCAAGAATCTAGAGAATCTTGTTAGGTAGCATCTATACTCCCTCTCTCTGCTCTGATTTCTCCTCCTAGTCTCTTTCTATATCCTGTTCGCTTGTGTTATGCATGAGGTAAGATGGATTCAAAGAGATTGGGAAGCTTCTGTAAAACCTCAAATCTGATACACAGAAAAACTGGCACTGACTCTCTTGTTTGCCACTGAAGCTTATTGATTCATAACTTCCCCAACCATTGTTCCATAAAGTGAATTTAGATTCCTTGATAAATAAGTTTCTAACCACTGAGGTGGCACAAACCCTTGGCTTGGTTGTTGCCTGCCACATGCTGCCGAAGGCCCTTTAGGAGAGGAATCTTAGCAGAGCCCTGGGTTTGATAAACTGTTCAGCCACTGGTGGGGAGGGATGAGGTGGTTGTAACATGATGGATACACATGAAGCTCATTATCTGCCCTGTCGTGCTGGACATGACCAAGAAAGACAAGCTCTGCCACCAGGACATGTGCCTTGGTGCCAATCAGGGGAGACCACTGTGGGTAAAGTTGTAGCAGCTGGAAAGGAAAGAGCATCCTGTGCTCTTTAGAACATCAGTGTAGGCCAAGGTTTGGTCATGAAAAGGTGAGGAGGTCTTGTGGGGGGCAAATGGGAGAAGAGTTTGTTGTTGTTCTGTAATAGCCAAAGGACTTATTTAGTGCCATCCAAATTATTTATACATTGGGATCCTCCTTCCTTAACCTCCCACAGCACTGGGCTTGTAGGCATTTAACACTGTGTCTAGAAATGAAAGAGTTAAAGCATTTTAGCTGATTGGAGAAAACAGAAGAATGAAGATATGTCTTCAGATATGTGCCATATGTGTAGAGGTGTGAATTCTCTATGATGAATGTGATCATTGTATCTATCTATAATGTACCAATAGAATTAATTTTTTTTTTTTTTTGGTACTGGGGGTCAAACTTATGACCTTGCACTTGCCAGGCAGGCACTTGTGCCACTGAGCTAAATCCCCAGTCCAACAATAAAATTTATTTAAAAAAAAAAGAAAAAAGAAAGCATTTTATCTGCAAATAATGGTAATTTGTCTTTTTCCTTTCCTATCTATATCCCTTTTATTTATTTATTTTGCCTGATTCCTCTGGCTAATATTTTGAGTACTACATTTAACAGAAGTGGTGACAATGGACATGCTTGCCTTGGAGTTGATTTTAGAGGGAAAGTATCAGATTTTCCCCATTTAATATTATGTTAGCAGTAGGTTTGTTATAAATGGCTTTCATATGATTGAGAAAAGGACCTTCTATACCTATTTTTTTCAGTTTTTTTTTAATTATAAAAGGATGCTGGTGTTTTGTCAATGAATTTTTCTACATTGACTCAGATGATCATGTAATTTTAAAAAGTGCTTTTTCTATTTATGTGTTGTATAAAAAATTTTTTTTGAGACAGGGTCTTACTAAGTCATGCAGGCTGGCCTTGAACTTGTTTGTATAGCACAGACTGGCCTCGAACTCTATAATCTTCCTGCCTCAGCCTCCTGAGTGCTGGGGTTACAGGCATGTGCCACTATGCCTGCCTATTGATTTGTGTGTGTTTTTAACAATTCTTGCATCTCATGGATGAAGCTTACTTTTTTTTGACGATTTGTTGTAGTCTGTTGGTTTGTATCTTGTTGATGATTTTTGGCATCTATATTCATTACGGAAATTGGTCTGAAATTCTTTTTCAGTTGAGTCCTTGTGTGGTTTTAGAATCAGGGTAATGTTAGCTTCTAGGAATGAGTTTGGAGGTACTCTTTCCCTTTGAATTTTATTAGTGTGAGGAGTATTCACATTAGATCATCCCTGCTGTTTTTATAGCATTAGGTCCTGGGCTTCCCTTAGGTTTTTATTATTGCCTGCTATTGGATTATTCAAGCTTTTTACATCTTCTTGGTCAGCAGCCTTTGGAATTAGTATGTATTCAGGAATCTAACCATTTCTTCTGAGAATCAGGAAAACAATTACATACAGGACACATCATTTATAGTATTATTTATACTGGTCACCCAAGGAGTCAAGTACAAAGAAAGTGCAGGAAATCTGTCCACACACTGAAGACTTAGAGAATCAAGCTAAGGGCCTGGATCCCATGGCAATATCCTGTGTGAGCTCAGCTGAAGACCTGAAGCCCATGACAATGACTCATGCAAGTCTGCTTCACAGAGCCACACGGGGAAGACCCCAGGGTCAGCGGGGGGAGCTAGAAAGTCTGTGCCAGCAAGATGAAGGATCTGTGCCAGCAGGCTGACAGTTCTGCACTAGAGCAAAGAAGCAACACTCAAAATAAGTACCACAGCCATCCTCAGTGACAATGAGGTCCTGAGCTCCTCCAACAATAATAGCAGAGTCATTTTAGGAAACCAGTGTAACAAGCTTCTCCTGGAAATTAAACAGCACACATCTTTCCCTTCAGAACCAGGAAGTGATACTCAAAGTAAGGACCAAGTTCCCCCAATGTCAACTGCAGTCATTCTCACCAACAAGGTCCTGAGGTCCTTCTATGATAATGGCCAAATTCATATCAGGGAAGCCAGCATGACAAGCTCCTCCAGGAGAACCAATGGCTCCAAACAACACCACCACGTAGGAGAACCCACAGTGCTACTCTTCCTCTCCAGGTCTCCTTTTTATGCTGGCAACAGTCCTCAGGTGGGTTATCTACACTCAGCACCATACTGATTCAGCTCAGCTGGTGTTTAAGTTGACCGTCAGTTTGGTGTTAATGCTTATTGGATCTTTTATGCACAGTAGTGCTATTTAATGAAGTTGGGTGTGCTCGTGGTAATATATATTTATAATTCTTATTTCTGCCTGTTAAATTTCCTTACTCAAGGGGCATCATGGTAGGAAAAATACACTCCAGGTGTATTTTCCTGAAAATATGTTCTTCAGCTGTGCATTTCAGCAGCTGCACTGGAGGAATACAGGAAGCAAATTTTGTGTTCACCCACTTGATACGATGGATAGCAAGGTGTATACATGTACACTGAAGTGTCAATAGGCAAGTGTTATTCACCTTATTACATTTTTGTGTATTTATAATTTGTTTTATTAAATTTAAAGTTTTCCTTGTAGCATTAGCCTGGTTCAGTACAATGTTACGTGAAAATCCACTTCTACTACTTTAGAAAGAGGTTGAAAGTGAGTCATCAGGTAATTGAGATATCGATGATGAGCTGGATCATGCAAGCAAACAAGTTAGCAAGATACAGCATTAGCATGAAGACCTTGATTCAGACAAGGAAGAAAACAGCAATGTAAATAGATATTTCACTGGTCCAAATGTTACAAAATGGTCACATATACTTAACAACTCAATGTTAGAACTAGGTCAGAAAATATCATTAGGTTCTTGCCAGGGTCAAAATTGGTTGTACAGAGTTCCAGCCCCGCAATTCAGTGTTGGAAAGTATAATGGACAATATGCTCAAGATGTTTTGAAATTCGCTAATGACAAAATACTAATTATACATTTTTTTTTTTTTTTTGGGTACCAGGGATCGAACTCATGACCTTGCGCTTGCCAGGCAGGCGTTTAAGCCACTGAGCTAAATCCCCAGCCCTAATTATACATTCTATATGCATCAATAGTAATACTACAAATATATTTATTGTGACATCTCACTATCAGAACTGAAAGCATTCATAGCAGGACATTATTATTTTGCTTGTCAGAATCTAAACGATTTATGGAGGAGTGGCAGGTGTGGCACAGAGGTATTTAGAACAATAATGACCCTAGAGAGATTTGTTTTCTTTAAAAATTACCTACATTTTGGTTACAAAAAGACCTGCTAAGAGAGAAAATGGAAAAAAATCTGACAATGTGACTGTTATTCACTCATTTTTGAAAGATTGGTTTCAAACTCTCAAGCAATTTATTCATTGTCTGAATACATGACAGTTGACAAGCAAGTTGAGTTATTTTGTGGCTGTTGAAAGACTGGGCAATATATGCCAAGCAAGGAATAAAAATATATGCCTTGGTAGATGCAAGGACATTTGCACCTTGAATTTAGAAATTTATCCTGGAACTCGGCCAACAGGTCTTTATTTGTGTAATAATAAGCTGTGTGACATTATGAAAAGACTCATTGCACATAGTTCAGAAAATAACCGAACTATCACATTTGACAATTGGATCATAAGTCACCCATTGATGTTACATTTGCTAAAACAAAAACAAAAGCAAGCAAATGAATACCAGGACAGGAACTATTCACAAGAACAAAGTGGAGATCCATGAAAACACATTGCAAATTCACAGTAGAGAAATGTATATTACACTCTTTGGATTTCAGAAAAATGTAACATCGGCCTCCTTTATGGTGAAAAAAATCAAAATAACATTGACACTGTCAACATTGCACTGTGATGATAAGATCAATAGTGAAGCTGAGCATGACCTGCAAATGTGTTATTCTAGCACTTGGGGGGCTGAGGCAGAAGGATCCTGTGAATTCAAGGTCGGCTGGTGCTACATAGTGAGTTCAAGGCTAGCCTGGACTACGTGGCAAGACCCTGTCTCAAAAACAAACAAACAAACAAACAAAGAAAAAAAAGGATGGACAGTGAATCCTCAATAGAAACAAAGCCTGAAATAGTCTTAATTCACAACAAAATGAAAGGCAGAGTAGATGTTGATGAGTTATATAGCAACTAGGTCACCTGAAATACAAAGCAGTGAGTAATGGTTGTATTTTCCTGACTCCCAGGTATGTGAGGCATCAATAGCTTCATAGTTTACACAGAAAATAACAAACACAAACTGTCATGGAGAAATTTTCTTACAGAACTGGGACTGGAATCAATAAATGAGCAATTACAATCAAGGAGGAACAATATGTGTTTGCCAAAGAGCTCTGCCAAAGACATGCAGCACAGATGGATGAACAGACAGGTGAAACTTCACAAGAACCTCCTAACAAAACAGGAAGACCAGTGAGATGTCAAATATGCCCTACCAAAGAAGATGGGAAATAAAAAGCGCGTGCTATCCTTGCAAGGGGTGGACGTGCTGTTCCCACGCTGCTTTACGTGTGACAGTTGAAGTCAAGATTATTTTTGTGGTAGATTTTTATTTGTATTTTCATTGTAGCTCACATAGGAATTTATTTCTGTTTTTTTTTTTAGGTTTAGTAAGCAAATAGTTAATGTGGGAAATGTTGATGTTTATCTAAACATTTAGCATATATTTAACATTTTATTTTATTGATATTTCATTTTGCTACTAAGTGTGCATTTCCTGACAAAAGAGGAAGACAAGGGAAGTGACAAGCATTGTCTGCCAAACAGAAAAAGAAAGTTAAGCACATGTGTCATCATCGTAGGTGAGACGTGTGTGAAACACGGTGTTGTCATATGTGAAGACTGCCTTGGGTGTGATAATTGAAGAAAAGATCATTTCCGTGATGGTATTTTGTTGGTATTTTCAAGGTAGTTCATATAGGAATGTATTTCTGCTGTTATTGTTTGATGTTGTAATTAAGCAGATCTTGAAAATTTTGAAGTTTATTCTACACACTCTTTACATGTTAAAAATCTGATATTTTATTGCATTGATATTTTATTTTCTTATTAAGATTGTTTAATATAATCAAACTCATAAAATTGAGATTAATTCATCGATAGAAATACTCTAAAAATAGTGAACATTATACACCCCCATAATCCTCCGTTAAGCAAAATTTGGCATTAGTCCCGGGGGACATATCTAGTGCTATTCTTTACCTATTCTGATCATATTTGGTTTGAAGTCCACTTTGCCTGATAACAGCATGGCTTTCCCTGCTTGTTTTCAGACTACTAGAGCATGGCATATTGCCTTTCATCTTTTTATTATTAGTCAATGATTTTAAAAAATATTTTTCTTATACACGGCATACACTGGGTTGTATTTTTTGTTCCATTCTGCTAATCTGTGTCTTTTGATGACCATTCACACTGAGAGTTATTGTTGAAAGGTATTGACTTATACTTATATTACATTATTTTCTTTCTTGTTTTTTTGAGACAGGGTTTCACTATGTAGCTCAGGCTGGTCTTGAACTTGCAGCAATCCTCCTGCATCAGCCTCCCAAGTGCTAGGATTACAGGCATCTATCATCATGCCCTGCTCATTGGCACTGCATTATTATCTTATTGATGAGTCTCTTGTTTTCCTTTTTGCTTAAGTGCTCACCCTGCTTGCTGTATTCACTCATTCTATAAGACTTTTTGTCATTGTTGTTTCACTGTCTCTTTCTAAGATATCCTTGAGATATTTTTGAGTGCTGGTTTGGTGGTCATGAATTTCTTAATATGCTCTTTGTCCTGGAAAGACCTTATATCATCATCCGTTTTAGTTATTTTATTTTATTTCATTTTTGATCATTCAGGTGGCCCTGAACTCTCTAGGTAGTCCATACTTGGCCTCAAACTCATGGTGATCCTCCTGCCTCAGCCTCCTGAGTTCTCGATTTATAGGCATATGCTACCACACCTCGTTTATCTCCATCAATTTTTTAAAATTTTATTTTAAAGAGGATAACACCAAGGAAAATAAAACAGAATAAAACCAACCAAAAATAAACCAGTATAAGTGATACAGGACTTCAAAACCTTATGAAACCAACAATAGTTACTATAATGCCTTTTGTTGTCTTCAAAATAGCTGCAGATAATTTCAAACACAGTAAAAGTTGAACATAACAGAATAGAATAGAAACAATAAAAACAAAACAGTGAATGCTACAAAGGACTTCAAACAAGCCAATAGTAAATCTAAAATGGTTACCATAATATGTCTTGCTGTCTTTCAAAATAGCTGCTCCTGCCATCAGATTTAACATAATCAAAACAAAACAAAAGAGAATAAAACCCAACCCACCAAGACAATAAAAATGATATGGTTTCCCTGCCGGGATCACTTCCTGGTCAGGCCTGGCTCTCTCCCCCCACGCAGTCAGGCAAGGTGCTGACTGGCCCAGGGAGGCTTGGGTGTGGCTGTCCCCAACCGGCGGGGATCACCTCCTGGTGAGGGCCCTGGTTGTCCCCCTCCATCAATTTTTAAAGATGGTTTTGCAGGATATTTCATTTGGGCCGAAAGTTATTTTAAGGACTGAAACTCTTCATTCCAAGGTCTCCTGGCCTTTGACTTTCAACATAGCTTGAGAAGGCCTTCACCCATCTTTTCCCTCCCTGCGGGGGTCTCCTGTCTGTAGATTAGCAGACAGATAGCTGTTGTATTTAGTAGTTATTTACTGTACATTGATACTTTGTTTCTCTTAGTGTTATACTCTAATTATAAATCCTTTAAGGGTGGTAGGTTATTGGTTCTTTTTTTTTGTTCCAGTATTGGTTCTTATGGCATGTCAATATTCAGTTTGTCTTTTCCTCCATCACTGTTATTGATTTTATTGCTGTTTCCAGGATGCAATAGTGGTTGCTATTGATTGGTTCTCCCTGTATACTCGGATTTGGATTTCTTTCATGTCCTTAATAGTACTGTAGCCCATTCCAGACACCTGCAGCTATACTAGATATACTGCAACCCCCCTCCCAAAGTAATGGGGGTGTCTGGATGCTGAACAAAGGGAAAGGCCCCTAGTGCCCCGGGCCTGAGCTACGTCACTGAATAGCAGAGACCAGCTACACAAATCTCCATAAGGCAGCAAAGTGTTTCCACTGTGACCGGTCCACAAACCTTAGCATGTGCATGTGCATGTGCATGTGCATGTGCATGTGCATGTGCATGTGCATGTGTATGTACACACACACACACACACACACACACACACACAACTGCACAGAAAACCTGAGAAGAAAAGGCAAGAAAATGCCTGCAAAAACTCAGCTACCCCAAAGCTGATTTTGGGCATCATCGGGGAGTAAATCAAAAGCCACATAGCCGAATTATTCTAAATGATGGCACGAGGCATGGTGATTCCAGCACTTGGGAGGCTGAGTCAGGAGGATCACTGTGTGTTTGAGGCCAGCCTGGGCTATAGAGTGAGTTCAAGGCCAGCCTAGACTACACAGTAAGACACTGTCTTGGTTATTTTTCCTTTGCTCTAGTTGCTGGGACAAAATAGCTGACACTCAAAATGAAGGAAGAAAGGTTTGTTTATCTTACAGTTTTGGAGGTAATCAGCTGGCTCCAAGGCAGGGTGGCATGGCACTAGGCCAACACTTCAAAGCAGCAGCCAGAGCAAAAGGAAAAAACCAAAACCAAAACCAAAACCAAACCAAATCAAACCAAACTAAACCAAACCATAAGCGTCTTCTCCTTTATCGTGTTCACCAGCCACCGTCCAACCCCCATTGCAGATGTAGCACTCACCGAATCTCCTTGCCCTGCTTTGCACAGGGTGAGGGTGTTTACAGGGTAAGCACCCTGGCTCCCTGCTGAGCCTCTCAGTTAAACTTCTAAACTGCTCATGTTGACACAGTGTATCAGCCATGACAGATCCTATCTCAAAAAACCAACAGAACAAAACAAAATAAAGCAAAATAAACAAAACAAATGATGGAAAAGAAGATTTAAAAATAGATCATTAAAGTGCCTGACAAGATCAAAGAAGACAGAATCAAACAGATAATGGACTCCATAAACAAAACTATCAGTGAGCTTACCAAGGCACTAATAAAAATCTAGCTGAGCTAAACAAAATAATACTAAGCATCTATGATCCTAGTACTTGAGAGGCTAAGGCAGGAAGATCCCTGTAAATTCAAGACTAGCCTAAACTACATTGCAAGACCCTGCCTCTATAAAACAAAACAAAAATAAAAACAATACTGACCATGAATAACAAATTTAGCAAAAAATTATAGTCCCTGAAAAGGTATTAAACAAAAATCTAGGAGAATAAAAATTCTATTGCAAGTACAGGCAATAGGTCAGGCATTGTGGTTCATGCCTGTAGTCCTACCAGTTGGGAAGCTGAGTCAGAAGGATCATTGTAAGGCTGATTTGGGGGGTACATAGTGAGTTTAAGGACAGTCTGAAGTATAAAGTGAGGCTCTGTCTCAAAAAACCAAAAAGAAAAAAGAAACATGGGCAGCAGAAGCAACCAAGATAAAGACAAAGAGTGAGAACTGGAAGACAGGGCTAATGTCTATGGTCAGTTACTTAAAGATACCTTAAGACAGGAGAACATGAAAAATGAATGCAATAGCTGCTGGAAGGCACAAAGAAGACTAATTAAAGGTTAATTAGAATCAGTGAAAAATCAGAAGAGTACAAATGGTATAAAAGAACTTTGTTACAGAAATAACAAAACTTTCTAAATACTGGGAAAGAATTCAGCATTCAGATAAGTGAGGCGTACAGAACCCCACACAGCCATGATCAGGAAAGAACTTCTCCATGACCCAGAAGTCCAACAAAGTGTTATAGGGAGCCGAGTTAGAGTATTATGGGCAGTCAGACAGGGCTGGGCCCTCGAAGGAGCCAGTGCAGAAGACCAGATACCTTGCAGCTATGCAGGAGACAGATACCTCCCATTGTGGGCCAGATCTCAAGGCAAAACACACAACCAGTGCAACCACACCATAAGGATAAACATCAGGAATTGATGTTCTAAATAGGTATCAATCACCTTGAGGAAGCCAGAAGGAGCCACTATCCCAACCCCCTGCAGGCAAAGGCCCTGTTCTGCATTCATGCCTGCTTGCTATGTGACTCACTTCCCCATTGGATCCTGTTATGGTTTGTGTCTAGGTGGCCTCCCAAGCCTCATGCAGTCACGGAAGCTGCTGAATCTAGCATTTGTGACTGGCTGGTTGTCTAGTGCTGGGATTAACAGTGTCAGTGCTGCACCCGCCGAGGGGTGGGACTGGCATGCAATGTAAGGGAGGGAAGAAGGCATGTGTTTTTCTTCTCTTTTGCCTTTTCCCTTTTGCTATTTGCTGCTGCCCTGCCTTTGAGCCAGCTGACTATGGACTGAAACCTCCAAAACTGTCAGAAATAAACTTTTCCTTCTTTCATGTGGAGCATCTGATATTCTGTCCTAACAACGACAGAAAAGTAACCAAGACAGATCTCAATTTAATCAGTTTTACCTGAGCAAACACACTCTTGTAATCTTACTGGTTGACCATATCCCACTTCATCCCTCCCTGCCTTGCAAGTTCCCATTCTTGCCCACCTTGGGCCCACCTCACCTTGTGGTTTTGCTCTATAGAAATCCCTGGAAAAGGCGGGGTCCTCAGCAACCCACCCGGCACCTCTTTTGTCTCTTTCTTGGACAGACGCTTTATTTCTCTCCATAAATATATCCTGATCTTAATCTTCACCGTTCCTAAAATTCATTCTTCAGTTTTAGAGAACACGGACTCATACCAGACATCTAGTAGGTTGGGAGTTTGTTTCCCCTATATCATTAGGGTGTCTGTGTCTAGCTTGCACCTGTCCCTGACCCTGAGGTCATCTGTCACTTTGTCGCTGTGGTAGTATAACACTGCAAACCCTGGAGGAAAGCAGTTCTGTAAGTGTTTGGTGGCTCAGATTAAACAACCCCTTACCAAAGTGGTCCCTAATGAAACCCTCTCAAACATGGTGGTTGCTGTGGGGGGATTCCGTCTTCAGTGCTATATCTCTGTGTGGGAGTCACTTTTGTCGTGAAACCACACACTGGGTTTTGAGTTTACATTGTCATAATCATATGCAATTGTCTCAGGACTACTGTTGCTGGCCGGGTCTGCACTTTCTCACTGCAGCCGCCAAGCCTCTCTGGGCTCCCTCCTTCATACATTTCTTTGTATTGTGCTCTCTGGATATTGTGTGGTTTCTAGTTTTCCTGTCAGCTCCTTTCCAATTCTCAAAGATCTACTTTTTTTTCTTCACCAAGTTTTGTTTCCCAGGAGTCTCAGTTCTGCAGTCCAGAGTGGCTGTATTCTGCTGCTGATCATTATTCCATCATTTTGCTTCTCTTTTTGTGAGAAACATGTAATTTGTGAGAAGATACATATATAATACACCCATCTCTCTTTGTATATACAGAAAACCAGACTGATACGATTCTGCTAGTTTTTTCCAATCCAACACCCTGCATTTTTGTAGTTCCAGCTATATGGAAGAGAAAATAAAGTCAACAGGCAGAAGAGGAGAACTGAGAATTCAAGGCGCACAGAGACTCCTCGCACTAACCTAATCAGTCCCTTCTGCACCCGTTTTTCCTAAGGTTTTTGAAAATTCCAGGAAATCCTCATTTTTTTTCCTAACTAACTTGGTTGGTCTTTTTCAACTAGAAGAATGACAGAAATGCTGATGAAGGAAAAGCATTCTTATAATTGTCTTTTTCAGTAATCTCCTTCATGAAAATCTTCGGAATCATTATTCATTAAATTTTATCCTTACGATATTTTGCTCTTTCTCTTGCAGAATTGAGGAGATTGACATTTGTTACAAATCTGTACTAAGCCATTTGGGCATGTAATACATTTGATCTTTATGATAAAGTGTACTGCTAGTAATGAAATCTTTATTTTACAAGTGAGAGATTAGAGATTGAGATTTCTTTGATATACACAAAATAGAGTGATATGTCTGGCATCTCTGCAAGTCCTGAATTTTCTTCGCTACGCAGTGTTGCCTGTTATCTAATGTTTTACTTTTTGAAATCATTAATTCAACAATGGTTTTATTATTTATTTTGTTTGGGTATTTAAAAAATTAATTAAAATATAATAGCTATGTATTAATATGATAGCAATGTGATTACTTTATGTATATACATACTATTTACTGCTATCAGAACAGGGTAATTAGCATATCTATTACCTTTTTTATTGTTTATTTTTATGTTCAGTCACAGTTTTCTGAGTTTTTATTTTATTTTATTTTTGTACCAGGAATTGAACTCATAACCTTGTACTTGCCAGGCAGGTGCTTGTGCACTGAGCTATATGCTTGGCCCAGTTTTCTGAGTATTATGTATGTCACTGTACTTTGGGCTGATTAGTTAGAGCTGTCAATATTAGGCAACCTTGGTCTTTTTACCCTTTAGAGACGTTTTAAATTATACTTACATTATAACTGGAAAGTGTTGAATTAAAAAAAAAGCACCCCAGGATAAAGCTTGGACACTCAAAGACTTATAAGTAAAGTATTTTATACCAGCTTCCCACAAGGAATATAAATGTGTACTGCAAACTTGTACAAATGAAAATAAATAGATAAAATTAAATAAAATCTAGTATCTGACATTCTAAAGAAAAATACGTGGCAATGCTTATACTTACTGGATAATGCTTAATGTACACAAATTATTGCACAGAAAACTCATTGATATTGAGATGCTGGGGATTGAACCAGGACCTCACACAGTCTAAGCAAGTGCCCTACCACTGAGTCACACACTAGCTGTAAAACTCATTGTTATTATTTCATTCCAAATTTCTTTAGAGATGGCTATTCAGAAAGCTTCCTTGGAATGGGTCTGATTCCACTTGTTTGGGATTATGTTATGTGCTTCCAATAAGTATGGCATTCTACAAATAACAGTAGTATTTAAGATTTTTTTGTTTTGAAATAAGGTCTCACTATATTGTGGGCTGGCCTCAAACTCGTGGGGTCCTGCTGCCTCAGCCTCCCAAGTGCCAGGATTACAGGTGTGCACCAGCATGGCTGACCTGAAGAGTACTGGGTAATGATCCAAACACAAAGACGAAGCAGTGAGTCTGAGCAGCATCCTTAGAGACAGCAAGGACATAATGAGCCCATGGCTATCCTCCCTCCTTGACTGGGCCAAACCTGAGGGTGATATTCAGTGCCTTTCTGAGCCCACCTGCCGATGATCCAGCGCCCAGTGGACCACCCAGCTTCAGAGGCTTCTGGAAGCCCCGTGGGTGAGCCTTCACCCAGAGGATGTCATGAGCTGCCGTTGTGAGCATCTATGACTAAATTCTCAGAAATACCTCGTTTCAAGTTTAGAAACACAGGGATGACATGCTTCAGTCCTTATTAAGTCCTCACCGGGAATGACAGAGATTCTTTCCCCTACCTCTTTCTTCACCCAGCAGAGCAAAGGAGCAAAGATTTATTCAAAGTGATGGATCTTACACTGGCGGCACTTTGTCAGATCCCATCGTTCTAATAAGCCAGGGAATTTATTTTAATGGTCTACGCTGTCTGTGTGAGAAATGAGCTCAGAAGCATTAGTGTGAGCGAGGTCACAGCCCAGACAGGGCAGAATCAATGGTCAGTGTTCTTGGCTCAGTTCAGTCCTTTGCCACCTGGGCTCCTGTTCAGCTCCCTACTCCCCTGGACTTGGAAATACTGTGTTTGCATTTTCAGGGTAACTATTTGGTGCGTTATTTGCAATTTATTATTTCACATCAAATACTTACATATAATAACTTAGAAATCTTACTAAATTTGATATTAATGATAAACATTGTGTGGGTACAAACTGTCACTAGGATCATATATTTTAAATATGTGAAGCAGTTTTTGGAGGAAATAAACTTAGGGCAAAACCCATTACACTCATATGAATAGATTTTTGCTTCTTAGGGTTGTAATATTCCATATAAATGTAATAGATATGAAACAACTCTTTTATATGAATACATATTACATTCATCTCACTTTTGATAATAAATATAACAGTAATGAAAAATGTTATTTTTACTTCATCAAACAAAGTTATGGGTATTAGAAAGGGTACTACTCAGCCTGGTGTGGGGCACATGCCTATAATCCCACACTGTGGGGTGCTGAGGACTGCAAACTTAAGGGAGTACATGTGAGCAATTTAGTGACTTAGTGGGACTCTGTCTCAAAATAACATCTAATAATAGATTGGGGATATAGTTTAGTGCGAAGGCTTTTGGTTCAATCCCTAGGACGGTAAGCAAAGAAAAAGATTGTTATGCCTGTACTGAAAAACTTTGAATGAGCAGTGTCACAAGGATCTTTTCAGTGCAGGAGATGAAACGGTGCATGTATTATGTCTGAGTGTACAAGTGATAATGTATATGTTTAGGTGGGTGCGACTGTGTGCATATGTGTGTATACACATACGTGCATATGCTCAGTGCCTCTTCTCACGGACCTCTCATTAGTTTGCATTTGAGTGATTCTTAATACACCTGTATCAGAATAGGACAATGATATTATATAGACATTACATATCAATATTTTCATCCTTATAAAGAAAAAATGTAAAGAGGGATAAAAGAAAAATGGTAACGACTATTCTTAACTTGGTTTTGGTTCAGTTTTCAAATCAGTCACTCCAACAGTACCATGTTGTTTCTAACTACTCAGCGAAATGATTTTCCACAATGTGCTACGCATAGAGGTCTTTGGCTTTCAGTTTTCTTGTTTGTTTGTTTTGAGGCTTGGTCTTGCTATGTAGTCCAGGCTGGCCTGGGACTTCACTAGGTGGCCTAGGTTAGTCTCTAACTTCTGATCTTCCTACCATAGCCCACCAAGTGCTGGGATTGCAGGCATGTGCCACCATGCCAAGCAGAGGTCTTTCGTTTTGTGCTGTGTTTCAGTGTCATGGTGCCCCATCTCTCATTTACCCTGATGATTTTTCCACATTCTTTATTTCCACTTGCACCTCCAGTGCCAGCTCTGTGTCATGGCCTATTGCTCATCTAGCTGATTATCATCTTAGTAGGAAAATGCTCTGTGACTGTGACTTTGGCAGGTTTTCTAGGTGAGCACTTATTTCCTTCTTGTATGTGCTCTCCAGTGTTCAAATCACCTTGAGTAGACCTGCCCGCACCAGTCCCCAAATACTGCGGCACTGGCAGCCACACTCACTGTAGGAGAGAGACGAAATTATAGGGTATTGGGCTGGTATAGCCACTGAAGGCATTTAGAGTTTTCTGATTTAGTCTTTATTTAATTTTTTTTTTGTATTTTACTCATGATGAAATTTTTCAATCATTTTGATCTTTAAAAATATTGTATGGGGGCTGGGGATTTAGTTCAGCGGCATAAGTGCCTGCCTTGCAAGCACGTGGTAGTGAGTTTGATCCCTGGTACTGATAAAAAAAAAGATATAAAAAAATATTGTATGGAAACACTGTTTACTTTGATGACTGAATTTTCCCCTCCTAACTTTTGAGCCTGAGTCAATGTCTCACCACCGCAGCCTGGTCCCAGCCCTGTCTGGAATTTTCTGGATCTAAGTCACCATCTTCCTACTGATTCCAGCCTTTCGACCTCTGCAAGACCTTTTGACTCTGGGTGGACACTCTCAGCCTCTGCCTAGGCCAGGACTTGGCTTGGATTAGCACTTCCTGCTTTTGCTTTCCTGCACTTTACCCCGGCATGTTTACAGAGCCTGGCTGTCTCTCTGTGGCTACAGGAAAGGTGCCTGCTTGGCTTCCTCATGCTATGTTAGTACCTGCAGTCCTAGTCAGGTGTCCGCCAGAAAAACAAAACAGTGCGAGGTAGATATATTAACAGATTCTTGTGAAATTGCTTAGGCAATTATGGAGCAGACTCGGCAAGTTCAGATCCACAGGGCAGGCAGTCAGGAGGGGTGGCAGGATCACGAGGCGTGGCGTGAAGCTGCTGTCCACAGAGAGAACTTCTCAGAGAAGCTTCAGCTCTGACCTTTTAGCAGGTCCAGTCAGGCCCACTGGGTGATTTAGGTTAATCTCCTTCACCTACAGTCAGATGATTAGGGACTGGACCGCAGGAACATCTCCAGACACAGCAGCACAAAGGTAACGGCTGAGAGCTTTAGGGTGGCGGGGTTGACCTGAACTGCCTGCATTTGTTCTCATTGATTTCTGGTTAGGCTGGGCCTTGTATGCAGCTCCTTACAAAAGCAATCACTCAAAATTCAATATAAATTACTGAAAGATGCTGGGCATAGGGACACACGCCTGTAACCCCAACACTCTAGGGAACTAGAATGAGGATCAAACGGTATCAAATTAGTGAAACCCTAACCCTAACCTTAACCCTATTTGCAAAATTCACTGACAGGTCAGAGAGCTGACCTCTCCCTAGGTCGGGTATTAAAGTGGAACAGGAAGGATGAAGTTGACAGCTTTGCTCCTGTTCCCTGTGTCAATTTGTCCCAGCCCAAATTTCCAAACATGTTACAGGTAGCGTCTACCGCCCCTTTTCATCTCTCTGCACCCGTTGCTACTATTGTCGCCTCGGTTCACGGACTTAAATCTTTCCACGATTCTGGTTGTAAACCAACTGGACGAGAACCGAATGAAATTCCCTCTTACAGTCAACATTGAACCTAACCGGTGAATTTGATTCAGTTTTCAGGCTACCATGGTCCCTGTGGAGCTCTGTCGTGTATCGCCACTAGGGGGCACACAGCAGCGACGCGCTCCCCTTGGTTTGCAGGTGCTTTGAGGGCTGCTGGGATTCCCCCCACTCCTCATGCTAGGTAGTCACTCCACCCCCTGACATCCCCAGTGCACCCCATATTCTGGAACTACAGGGTCCTCTTTTCTCAGCTCCTCGCCTTCTCTTCGCCGTTCCCCAACTCAATTCTCACTTCTTTCCTGGTCCTTGGACATCTTAT